>AYEL01010411.1:0-14984 GCA_000484575.1 Olivierus martensii | reverse complement strand
ATATACAGGGTGGCTAAAATGTATGGAAACGGCTAAATATTTTGAAAAAGGTTTACCGGAATTCTTCGAAATTTGGCACGAGGTTAGGAGTGTTTACGTCCTACTAACTACTTTTTCTGACTTTATATCGTCATTTGTTTTCGAGATCCGAAACAAACATCACTTTTTTTTAAAGGGCACTAGGGGTCAATTGGATCATGTTTGAAACGAGCATTTCATCCCGAATTCAGTGATATAGCGCGCGCCTATCTTATCTTTTAAGAAAACTTCAAAAAAGAACCATGTTGACTTTGTCGCAACGTTCAAGGCGATGATTCACTGCCATCGCTGCTAATGATTCCCGAGGGATAGAAGCCACGAATGGTGCCCACCGTTTGACTGGCCATAGCGGTGGAGTTCTAAGGCCTTACTCGGGGATGGACAGGTTACCCCCGAGTTGACTGTTTATCCTGTCAGTTTCAAATGTGGTTGATGGATTTATTGACTACTCAAAATTGTGTAGTCATTCTTCGGAACGATGAGTTGGTGAAGTTGAGGAGTAGTGGTAGCGGCACAACTGAATGCGCCACAGTCAATATAGAATCTAAAGGGGTGGGAACCACGCCAATGGTGAAAATCTCTTCAAATAGGGGCGCCTCACCTCTTATGAGGATGAGAATGGTCCTCAGAAGAAACGTGGTTGCCAGAAGACCTACGCCTCGGCGAGTGAGCAGGATCCGCTGGCCTCAGGAGCTGTTAACGTTGGTGAAGTGAAAGAGGCAAAGTCTGTACGCGATATCTGGAGTAATGAACCACGAAGCACAGTATTGAAGCAGAGAAGTTATTGAACTCCTCCAACTGACGGCTGACCCCCACAGGGATGTGGTAGTCCGTGGCGAGTATGTACCAGCCATCGCTTAGCGCTCACCGAATGGAAAGTGGCTGAGAAAAAGGCCAAGTGATTTTCTGTTAATGTAATGGTGTACGGAAGAAGTTTTAAAAATATAATTCCGGCAATAACGATTAGGATGAAAAGATTTAGAATAAAAGAAAGAAAAACTTGACCAAGAATTGTATTCTCCACCATTAAATAACCTATAAGTAATTAAAATAAAATATTTTAATGTTAAAAGATCGAGTATACATAAAATAAAAATATAAACATTTGGCGCATATAGAGGGAGGCGACAAATTAAAAAACAAAGGCCGGTTTCCCTCGGCATTTTTCACTAGTTGGGTATATAAAGTCCGCTGGTGTCCGAGTCGATCATCCGTAGACTAAGCCCCTCTTCTCGCGGACAATGGCTTCGACATGATAACAATCATTAAAGCCTCTGGGATCTATTTAAAATCATTTCTTTTGTTAATTATCTTCCGATTAGAATGAACGGCCCGTGATTAATTAAGATAACACATAATTCACCCGATTTACCGAGAGGAAAGACGGTTACACGGAGAAGCTGTACTTTTTAAAGTAAAACTAACACCGTAAAGGCTGTATTCCACTTGTCTACTTTCTGCGGTAGCGGCCAACGATAGCCGTCGACGCTTAACGGCAAACCAATTCCACTATAAAAAAGTATCACAGCGGTAGTGAAAATTTGACCAATAACGTAATCGAACTCATAGACCAATCCAAAGAGTTGTTACATTTTTCACATGTAAACAAATAAAATGGCGGAAAATGCTTGTTTCGTGCAGCATCGTTACTTTTAGAATCGACAAAATTCTATGCCGTTATTAAGTATCGATATTATTTTCTTACTAATTTGATGAATAAAATTATAAATTCAATTCTTGTTCGCGAAATGCGAGTTATTTTTTTTACCAACTATTGCACTTTATAAGAATCGATAATAACTATAATGTTTGTAATAATCAACTATTTACTGAAATATGCGATGAAGCATCGCATTTAATTCAAATTTTATTGGTAATATCAAATCGTATCTATATTCCCCGCATACAGTATTGTATAAATATTTCCTTTTCTTCTTCTGTAAGCATTTCTTTTCTTTCTACGTCGTCTATATTTGTCAGGTAACAACTATGTGTCATCGATACGTACAGTACATAATCATGCATCATTGATACGTACATAACCATAGCCATCGTCATACAAATACTATCTTTTCATTGGATATTGAAAGCGGCAAAGTTAAGCGATAGCTTCAAATTTTCAACATGTTGAAATCTAGCGGCGTGTCGTTGAAGCGATGGATTGTGGGATTGTTTCCATAGCAACGGCCGCTATCGCTGGCCGCTACCGCCGAAAGTAGACAAGTGGAATACAGCCTTAACACCGATCGGTCGGCCAGGTGGACCATCATTTCTAATAGTATTAAATATCTAAAGTAATTCGCCCCAAAATGAGACTGTCAACAGTAGCAGTTAAAGCCGACGGACGTGGAAAGAAAGTTCGTACCATCGAGAAGTGGGACGGAGGCAGGATCGAGCCCGATAGCCTTAGAAATCGACGATTTAAAAATAAAGGGCCTTAATTAAATAGGGATCCGATTAGGAATATTAAATAGGGAAGGCTGTTCAGCAAATGTCATACTCGAGTCGCAGTTCTGAGTGATCCCAAACCCGGATGATATCGATCTTCGGCGATTAAAGAAAGAACGTGGTCCAAAATGGGATAAGTAGCGTTATCGGCCCTGAAGACTACGGGTATCAGCGGTTTGGGTTTAGGCTTCCGGTCGATGCCTGAATCTCGAGCCGGTAAGGGTACCAACATGGGCAACAGCGGACCTCGGGAGGGTCTGGTATACTTTTGGTCCGGTATTAATGTAGATAAACGCAGATCGGACGGTAAGACCGAAGATAGGAAGTTATTCTTTCCGGATTTGGAAGAATCGGGTATTAGCAAGGGAACGGAACCCGGTTTCCTAATCCTCTCTCCGAATTTGGGAGAGTGCGAAGTAGCCGAGTCGTGACGGGATATGGACGGTCTTCGGGATTTTTCTCCCAATAGTCGATTCACCGTGCTGTTGGTTCGAATGACCACTGGAACGAATCCCTGTTGATAGACGGGCTGAGGGCTAGTCCGAATATGCGGGCGCCTTCTGTCTTGCTGCTTTCTGACCGTAGTGAATCGGGGTCTGGCTGTGGTGCTGGATGGATAAGGAAGAGGCGTGGTGGTCGACCTTCGATAGTATGGAGTGGTCGGCGGATCGAACCTGGTGGTGTTGTCCGGCTCGTCTACGTAATCGTAATAAATAATCTCGTAATCTATGGAAGAAGGCGTACTTGTCTTGACCCGATCTCGGTAAAAAATGTTATCGGTGGCCTTTCCGCCGGTCACCGGTTCCAAAATCCTATCTTCCTTGCAGGCGTCCACTACGTGGATTTTCCATCCCAAAAATCGGTGAGTAAAACACTAAAGTATATAGAAAAGACTCTTTTCAGTATTTAATAGTCACGTTCCTACCGAACCGAGCTCTGACTTACTTGATAATACACTAGGTCGGGAGTGTTTCTATCCGGTTTCCACCTCATGAATCCGGCTTGGCCCGCCTGACATTCTAGAGTTAACTGTTGGCGGAACTCCGAAAACGAATCGAAATCGTCGGGCTTCACCGTACGATTGGCGGGAATCTTCCATTCGCACAGTCTTCCGGCTGAAAAATGCAAATTTTTTGTTAATAAATGACGTCACTTTTCACTTCATCGAATATAAAGTGGCGGGGCCAAACAGGGTGGCCCATGTCGATGTAAGAGTTAACCGGATGATAGAAGACGGGAATCGACGAGGAAAAAGCTCCGGGCCATCTGTTAATCTTATTAACAGATGGCCCGGAGCTTTTTCCCTGTGTGATTTTACGCCGTTTTCCACTCGATGAGTACTAAGCGGCGGGCATTTCCATGCCCACACCGGCAGTGCGAGCGGCACGAGATGGGCATGGAATCGACGCCCACCGACGACCAACGGGTGGAAGGAGGAAAAAGCTCCGGGCCATCTGTTAATCTTATTAACAGATGGCCCGGAGCTTTTTCCCTGTGTGATTTTACGCCGTTTTCCACTCGATGAGTACTAAGCGGCGGGCATTTCCATGCCCACACCGGCAGTGCGAGCGGCACGAGATGGGCATGGAATCGACGCCCACCGACGACCACCGGGTGGAAGGGGATGGGGGACAAGTCGACTTAACACCTTGAAGTAACTGCGGATGTGGAATTCCGGAATCGAACCCAGTTGATAGACGCGCCATATAGTTCCACCGCGGCCATTGTTTATGAGCCAATGTTTTCCTTGTAAAAATTGGACTGTGGCAATTTGAATCCGGATCCCATAGTCCAATTTTTCAGAACCTTGGCTCGGCTTGTCGAGCCCCATTCTTCAATCTTCTGGTTTACCTACCGACGGTGTTGGCCAGTCTGTGGCCGGTTATAAAATGGCCGCCGCCAGGTAGAGAAAATACGAGCCCGATATGGCAGTTTAACATAATCTTATGAATGAAATCCGACTGTTTACCCATATCCTTCATCGTTCTAGTTGACCCGGTCACCAGTTTCAGCCAAGGAATCCTACCGACGGTGTTGGCCAGTCTGTGGCCGGTTATAAAATGGCCGCCGCCAGGTAGAGAATAATACGAGCCCGATATGGCAGTTTAACATAATCTTATGAATGAAACCCGACTGTTTACCCATATCCTTCATCGTTCTAGTCGACCCGGTCACCAGTTTCAGCCAAGGAACCGGATAGTACCTGGAATCGAACCCGAGTCTTCCAGGACGAAATGTGGAAGCATTTCCACACTGTCAATTTAACCGACTAATACTTTTTGTCAACAGATAACGCCACACTCCATTCAGGTAGAATACTATGTGGCGGAGCGAAACAAGCCCTTCCACAGGCTGCCCACCCCTGCGGAGAGATCAGCCGGATTGTGGAGGACGGAGGGCGTTCGATTATTAGCGAAACTGTGACATTCCTTCATATACATTATATCGGTTGTTATACTATCTATATTTGAATATAGCGCGATTATTCAGTATTTCTTCTAAAAAAAAGAAAAACAGAGACAATGAATTGACATCAATCTCTGGTTCGTCCACTTTTTGATGTGTTTCCTATTTTATTGGATTTTTATAACTGGTTTCTTCATCCTGGATCGAGCGTACCTGTTCCGATTTTTCCGACTACTATGTAGTTAGAGTTCCTATTTTATATATGGCAAATAAATGTCTGTTTCCTATTTTATTGGATTTTTATAACTGGTTTCTTCATCCTGGATCGAGCGTACCTATTCCGATTTCTCCGACTACTATCTAGTTAGAGTTCCTATTTTACATATGGCAAATAAATGCCTTACCTTAGCTTAATTGATAAAAGGTCTACTGATGAATATATTCTTCAATGCAAGTAACTTCGAATTCAGAGTTCGGGTCAAACTTTCGAGCCGTAAGGTCGGCCGGAAATTTGATCCGAACTCTCGGATGGTCACTGTGATAAAGCGATGGCTTATCACCTCAGAGGATCTGGTTCGGTGTAGGGTGCCACATCTCCGACTCGATTCACGACATCTCTCGACCCACGGTGGGTGTTGGCCAATCTGTAGTGGGCTGTAAAAGTGTCGAATGTATCCCATATTGATTCGGCCTTTTAATTCAAAATTAACCTAACTCAAGTCGAAAAATATATATCTATCGATCGCTTACTAACAATATTTCTCGTGGCAGAATAGAGTATAGTAATAAACTCGAGGAACCGAACGCTAAAGAATTCGGATTCGAAACAACCTCTGCCATCGCATCAAACCATAATCCATGGATACGTACGAGTTTGAATTGTATTAGACTATCGCAAAAATTACGGTTATATCGTGGTCTTCGAGTACGAGTGGTTGTGTCGTCGGATGGCCGCTTGGTAAAGGAATCGAAGACCAGTGAATCACTTACATTTTAAAGCGATCGACTGGATTCAGTCCCGGTTTCCACTCTTCCAGATTTTTCGAGAACGATCCAGGTCGGCCGTTCAACCACATCCTTCATTCCTCAGTTGAACCCATAGGGAGTTTTACCAATGTAATTGGCAATATCTTGAGTAATTTGGCGGCGAATTTAATATAATCGAACCAGATTTCGATTCGAAATGTTGATTATAATCATTGTGGAATAACCGGATTGATCTCCGTAATGATTTTTGACAAGTAACTCATTTTTGACACTCTTTCCGTATGGTAAAGGAATGTTATAAATTAAGACCAAGTTAAAATGTCATACTTGCGGTTGGCACAACTTTTCCAGACCGATCGATGCCAGCTCCGGCGAAGATGGTTACTTTCTACGAAATAAAAGCGATTTTGAATAACTCACTCGTTAGTCTTATTGTTTATTGTTAGAGAAATAGCTCACTTGTTTATTCTCGTCAGACTTATATTCGTAGCCACCCTCGGGATCGTCGGTGATATACAGAGGATGGTGTCGAGAAGGATTGTGAGCGTCGAATCCGCCTTCCACCAAAAAGGTATAGGTCTTTCCCCTCTGCACAGTTATTTCTGGCACCAATAATCCATTGACGTACCAAGCGATGCCCCAGCCGACATTGCCTACACGGAGAAACATTTATCGAGTGTCTGGGGATAACAAAGCGAAAGATACTACTTACCTGTGATGGCCTGATAACCTTTTTTGCCTCCAGTGGGTCCGATTTGCACCCTAAACATCTGATTGGCGGGACAGACGATGGGTGGTACATCCCAAGCACCGTCGCGTTTTCTCGAGATCGAAGTAGTGGGTACCGCTGTAGTAGTCGACTGATACTGAGAGGAAGAAGCATTATCGTCCGGTTCCGGACAGTTCCAAGTAGGAGGTCGGAAAAAGTCGATTTGATAGTTTCCTATAGAAACGCGATATTATATAATTTGAACCTAAATTGCACACGTTATCCAAATTAAAGTTTTTCTTACCTTCGGTCTTTAATCGATGATACGAAGCTTCTCCTCTACTGTTTATCTGACCAATGGCCCACATGACCGCTTGAGGTCCGTCCGAATAAATGTGTTGATCGTGTATAGCATCCACTAGGAAGTAATGACAATTAAAAAGGAAACTGATGATTTTAATTTCCAAAGAAAACGCTTACCTCCCAGCTGAGGTCTTCTGAATGTTATCATGGTATAGCCATTGACCATAGCGGCATTCATCAATGATACATTGTCTCGAGCGGAAGGATATTTGTTATCGGGGCAAGAACCTCGATTTCCCACGCACTGAAAGACCGTCAACCGTTTTTAGCTGGTTGGACTATATTTGTCGAAAGGATTCGACACGAATCTGTTATCCGACCGAACAGTACTTACCTGTTGTTTGGATTCTAGATAATAGTCGACGGCGTGGCCGCGCTGGGCCTGATCTAGCCAAGTAACAACGGCGTCGGCTCCCACCATCTGGGTGAAGGTGTCGTTTTTACTTAGTCCAAAAGCCATATAGTCGCCCTTATCTGCCAAGAAACAGTTAGTATCCCAAAATGTTATCCGAACTACCAAATTTCTTACCTATTTTTCCCACCAGTTGCATGACTACATCATTTTCTTCCACTACCCATCTCAGTTCGAATCCCAAATTATCGTACAGAATTTCACAATTTAATTTGTTCTACGTAATTTGTAAAATTTATTTTATAATCCAATATTCGCCTCCTAAATACAGTTCCGATTACCTCGGAATAATCTTACCTGAGTCTTAATTCCTAAAGAATTCAAAGACGGAGGAACCAAGAGGTGATGAGGTATTTTAACATTTCCGAAATCGACTTTGAATTCTTCGCACCACACACCTAACCAGTCGAAATCGTAAATAGTATTAGATTTCGGTAGGGTTATTACTATCGTTTTGCCCGTGTATTGAGAAAGGGGGGCGGAACTAAAAGAAGAAAAATCGATTTATCGAAATTCTTTCAAAATAGCCAAAAGTAAGATCTTTCGCAACTCACCTTCCATTTTCGTCTTTCAGTCTGAGTCCGTGTTGATTTTGTCGAGCTCCTTTAGATACCCACCAGTAAGCGGCTAAAAATGAAGAAAAAGTTAATCGCCGCTCACATCCATAACAAGTAAATCGAATTCTCACTCCGCTTTACAACGAGAGATTAGCGAGTGTTGAAGCCAATTTAGAACACATCACGGGCTTCCCAATTCTTAATGGTATTTATCGGTGGTTGAAGGTAGATCGATGATTATAACTTTTGAAAAATCACGGAATAATGGATCCGAATTTGATCCAGATCCTCTGGATCCACGTTTTCACACGACCATTCCAGCCATAAAAGATATAAGCCGAAGTTTTGTGATGGATACGGATGAGAACTATTCCTCTGATGTCTGGATTCTTTTAATGTACCGTAAACTGGGGTGACTTAAGCCCATTAGGGTGGCTTTGGCCCAATTTTGGAAACGTGTTTCTGTTTTAAATTTATCACCAATTCTTAAATATGTAACAAAAAACAATAAAAATATAAATAAACAAATGTTTTTTATGACATCTTTAAAAATTGGTGATAAATTTAAAACGGAAACACGTTTCCAAAATTGGGCCTAAGTCACCCCAGTTTACGGTATGTGTCGAAAGATCGATGATTATCGATTAGCTAAAACTTTGATTCGCTCTTAAATTACAGATAAAATGTAGAAATGACGAAGAAAAGCGCAGTATCGTTAGCGGTTGAAATGACTATAATTATACGCGGTGATTCTAAATTATTATCCGAGTTTCCGTAGTCCATAATTTTCAAATCGAAAACAAAATAGCTTACCCGATACGAAAGTGTAACCCGTATAGTTTTATTAAGCAGCGCTGTTATTCGCCGCTGCCGGCCAGATGGCCGCGTGGTAAAATTGTAGCTTACCACCCTGGAGAATCCGGGTCCCACACCTCCAGTTTTTCGGGAGGGGTCCGGTCCGGACCATTGAGCCTATTCTTCAACCATCCGGTTGACCCCATCGCGTGTTGGCCAGCCTGTGATGGGCTCTACAAATGGCCGCCGCCAGATACAACAGCCTGTGATGGGCTCTATAAGTGGCCGCCGCCAGATACAGAATATCTTGTTACGACCTTTTCAACCGTCAGGGTGTGCGAGTGTGCAGCCGAGGTGAAGAGCGGCAACTTTAACTTAGTTCCTACCTCTTTCGCGTTCCCGACACGAATGTAGCGACAACGTCTCTTTCTTGTTCCTGTCACGAAAGTAGCGACAATGTATCCTACTTGTTCCAGTGTATCCAACAATGTAACGTGTAGCTTATTTCTATGTTAAATGTTAATAAAAATATATAACATATCCATCGTGCGATATGGTGCCCTTCCACAGGCTGCCCACCCTTTGGCAGGGTAGGGCAGCCTGTGGGGGGCCGGGGATCCCCGGCCCCCACCATCCCGCTGACCCCTCCGCAGGGTAGGGCAGCCTGTGGAAGGGCTGGTTTCTCCCCCCACATAGCGTTCTTCGAAAATGGAGTGTGGCGTAATCTGTTGACAAAAAAAATAGTCGAAGCGTTCCACGCTGCCCAGCCGGCCGACGGTAAAAATATACTAAGGTTGATTGGAAATCTAACTTTATTGTCAAAGTAACATAAGATTACATTATACTGGCCTACAGCTATTCGTGTATCCTATTCGGGTCGAATTTTTAGATAAAATTTAGTAAAAGCGAAATATTAACAAAACTTTCGAAGCTGTTCAATTAAGAAGCAGGTGGATTATTTTTCAGAATTTAGGTGGACGGGTCCGGCGGAATGGGGCGAACCGTATGCCGGTGGGAGGCGAACCACGTGACGTTTGACGGCTACTTAACACAGTTGGACGATTACCGGGTCCTTGTCCGTCGTAAGTAAAATCGGGCACCAGAAAGGTCTGCGAATCTAAAACCATGACGCTTCCCGAAGATACTCCGTGCTGTAAAGAAGACATCTTGCCCAAGTCGGCGGGTTTGGGTATCTGCAGATTTCTGGGAACGACCAAATCGGCAAAATTGGCCTACAAAAAGTTCCATCCTTAGTTTCGATTGGATAAAAGTGAAAATTAAAGAACTACTTACGTGAAATTTCCTGCACCAGACAGACAGCCACCGAAGGTCCCTCAAAGTCTTCCCTTCGGGTAACTTGAGTAGCAAATCTTTATGGCGATAGGCCTTGAGTGGCTTAGATCTAAAATAATTATCAGATTTTGTTTAAAAATTCCTTCTGGTTAAGTAAAATTTAATGCACTCACAGTCCGTTTTCGTCTGGAACGATGAATCCAGTGGCGTCGGGGCGCGACGTCTTCCCCGCCCAAAAATAAGCGTCTGAAATAATAATTTGTTAGAGTTATCATTTCTGACAAAAGCTGGCATTTCCACCCGGTTCCACGGCCGGCGCCTCCACTTTTTTCGGGACGGTCGGTCGAACTTGATCGTCCATACCGACAGAAGCTGGCGGCCATAATGGACATTGTAATTCCTCACCGAGTGGAAACCCTGCCGATAAAAAACGGAAAAAGCTGGCCCGATGGAAGAAATCGACTTACCTGGACCCGCACCGTCGTAGTTGAAGTCTTTGATAAAGATTCTTTTGTCGTCCACAGCGTAAACTTCTCCGGCTACATCGTGGAAATGAGTGTTAAATTTGCCTATTTTAGTTCCGTAGTACTGAGCGGCTCGTGCCCAATCTGGATCAAGTAATAATAAATCCGTCAGTCATCTGTATTTACACATTGAACTTACTTAGTAGTAGTGAATAGGGAGGGGCCTGTTTCAGCCCAAGCACTGCGACCAGTAGAATAGGGAGGGGCCTGATTCGCCCAAGCACTGTAATCAACATTGGGTCTATTGTGCACCCCCAATCAAATCATCCCAGAAGAAGTCCCGTCTTTTCTATTGTGCACCCCCAATCAAATCATCCCAGAAGAAGGCCTGTCTTAGAAAAAACGACAGTATATTCTTTCCCCCAATCAATTCATCCCAGAAGAAGGCCTGTCTTAAAAACAAACGACAGTATATTCTTCAATGGGACAGAAGCGAGATCCTCGGGAACAGAAAAATACATCCCCAAGATATCACGATTGAACTTACTTACACACTGAAATTCTGAATGGGCGGCGGGAGGACCCGGGTTCGCGCCCCGGATCCGGTATCTCCCGAAAATCGATCTTTTTCGGGCTCATCTTCACCGTCCGGTCTCTCTCCACGAGTGTGGGTGCAGCCCGTAGTTGGAACTAGCTCCGCCCCTTAGTAATCTCCCCGATTGGAAAGGGGCGTAAAAAATGAAAAAATTTCTAGAATGACTTTTCTCGATGGTGCGAGGGAATTAAAGTTATTGTCTTTATCGATTTTACATCGCGTTTCATCTTTTCCAGTATACTACAGTACTTTATATACTAATAAATTAAAGGCTCTTATTTACGCGGTAGGGATGCGTTACAGACGCGGCAACCGATAGCGATTTCGGACTATCGGTTCGAACTTATCAATGGTATCGTATTGGTAAATTACTGGGTATAACCAGTATCTGATGTCTGCAACGCGTGGCTACCAGATTAATGGGAAAGAGCCTTTACCCGTTCGAAATATCCTTCGACCTTTCGGTCGACTCCACGGTGGACGTAAGTGGTAATAAGCTGTCGGGGCTCGCGCCAGTCCTTTATTAAATTTGATTCTAATTTGCTAGCCCTTTGTTTTTTGTTCGCTTGTTTATTTATTCCAAGAAAAACACTATCTCGCGAGTTATAATCATACTTGGAGTGCGTTCAGTGAGAGAACAGATCCAATAGAAAGAATTCGACCGGTGGTGGAACGTTACTTCATATTCACTGAATGTTAGGTGGCGGAACAGATTAGTACAATATAGCTGAGAACGCCGAGTCGAGTCTCAGTAAGCGAAAAATGCCATGACGAACTCTTTTCGTCGACTTTCGATGAAAACTACTCAAAAAAAAAATTGTGCAAAATCTTACTCTTAATTATTAATGATGAAAATAAAACAATGAAAATCTTAATATATAATTGATAAAAATTCTATAAAAAAACATTTTTATACATCATACATTTTTAATAATTGCACGATAAATAAAATGCTTTCCTCTTGTAGTATTTCATAAATTTTTTGTGAAATTTGGGTATTTATTTTTTTATCGTCGTTAATATTTGTTATGATTATAAGCTCGCTTCCAACAAAGAGCGCCGCCATCTTGAAAAAGCTTATGGATCGTACTTTTGAACCGAGTCAGAACTTGTGGATTTGGTCTGCCACCGATCTCTCGCCACTTGTAGTTCAGTAAACCAAATCCAAAACTTTTGTAGATCGGGTCGTACACTGAACGTACTCTATGATTTACGTTAGTCTTTCTCTTCAGTTCCAAAAACTATTCCGCAAGGTGTTCACCTAGGCGGAAGATGTTCGGCTTTCTTACAATATTTACAAACCAATGAGATTAATCAGTTCAGGCGCGAATTCGGATTTGCAGGACTTTGGACGATTCCATTTATTTTTTCTAAGCAACAGGGGTTAGGTAGGCTTAATGACAGATGTTCAATCATTTTATCCTAAAACTGATTTTGAGCATTTATTATTTACAAATATTTTATATTATTATTAATTGAGGCAAAATACGGCATTATATGGTGATAACTAGACTAGTAATTAAGAGATATCCGTTGATTGACCAAATGATATTTTGTTTCCATGACAACTTTATCGTCGGTTTTTAAAAAAGAAAACAAAAATTTTACGTTATTAGGTCTGTTTTGGTTTTCTACTAATTTTTCTAATAAGAGGTTATATCTGTGTTGGATAGTCAAATTTATAGTTTATGTTCCACCATGCCTTTCTGAAAGTTCGGTATAAAGACAAAATGTAACAGATTTCAATAGTTGCATATTTGCGTTTTATGTTCTATTTATTTTAATAAAGATATAGCTATCTTTCACTCTGTATTTTTATTGTTTTCACCCAAAACATTACAAAACAATTGGACTCTATTTGTAAAGATATAAATGCTAGTCTTAGTTTCTATTAAAATTTCTTTCTTATCCTCGATGGGAAAATATAAAAAATTCTATATATAGTTTATATATAATATATGGCGGCCAACAAATACGGTATATTCTCGGCCGGATTGGCCGCCTGGAAACGCTTCGGCTTTCCACTCTGGAGGACCCGGGTCCCACCCCTTGAAAATATTTATCATGGGGTCCGGGCCCGGCCCGTCGATCCCGTCCTCCACCATTCGGCTGACCCCTCCGCAGGGGTGGGCAGCCTGTGGAAGGGCTTGTTTCGCCCCGCCACATAATAGTCTACCTGAATGGAGTGTGCCGTCATCTATTGACAAAAAATACGGTATATTTTCATTAACATATTAAAATTTTAAAAAATAAATCTCTAACTATCATATTCATAATTACCAATATTCAAAATTTCAAAAATGATATTAGAGCCTGTTATCTATTTACTGAATTTGTAATTAGAAAATCTGTCTTGCTTGAAAGAGAGAGCAGCGATTAATCTTTTCAGTTTCGAGCGCTGTAATCGACCCATCTCATTCGTATACCTCACCCCTATTATTGACGCATCCATTTTTAGCTTCCACTGTGCAGATTCGAATTGACAGACTTTATAACTGATCAACTTTAGATAAGCTCAGCCCCTGTGAAGCGGTGAACACGTTTTTTAAACCGATTATACAAATGACTGGCAAAGTCGATATAGTTACAATAAAGGATGTATGTAGTATGTTGGAGTCGGTTTGCGAGAAGTGGCGCTTCAATTTGTGCAGAGTGAGATTTTTTTTAACCATAGAAGACAGGAATGAAAAACCTTCTTAATGGATTGTCGGGCACGTAGGATCAAGTAATCCTCACGCAGCTCAGACAGGACAATGCGAATACCTAGATGGTGTAAGCCAAGGGTGTTAAACTGGCGGCCCGCGGGCCTCATGTGGCCCTAGATGAGATTTTTTGTGGCCCCCAACGCTCTTAACTAAAATGAAAATGAGAACAATATGTTATGACATAATAGGAAGTAACGCTCTCTTCGTACGTATGCCATATACTATGATATACTATTTTTGATTTTAATGAAATGTAATTGCACGATTTTTTTTTCGATTGACCTTATCGGACATATAGGTGTAGATGACACTGATCTCTCACAAGTCAGATCAACGATGCAAACTAAGTGCTTTCCTGCAAGGACTACAGCGTTTTGTGCGAAATTTCTTACTAAAAAAACAAAAAGCCGTAAATGAGAACCTGTTTTTTTGGATAGACAAATACAATAATCAAGTTCCAAACAATCCCTCTTTGAAGGACACGTTAACGGACTGGTTAAAGATTTATTTGTTAAATTATTCACTTATTTAAAAAATGTAAGTAGTTATTAATATTTAAATTTATAAAATTTTAATGAAAGCTCTTGTTTTTGTACAGAAAATGTGACTTTTAACGCTTAATAGAATATTAAAGATTGATAACGGGGAATTAAATTTAAAAAAACGTATAATTAAAAGCAATTATGTAATAATTATATATTTTTGTAGATTGTTCATTTGATTACACAATGTTTTTAATTAGCCTATCTATATTTCTGAATCCTTAAGGCTGTTTCACAATTAGCGGTTGCGACGCGGGATGCGGATGCGGAAACGGCCACTCGTGCGGTTAACTTCCGCTAGCGTACGCGCGGAGAAACAACTTTCCGTTGCCATTTCACAATAAGCGTTCCCGCATTCTCCTCCGGCGTTCTGTTAAGTCTTCCTTGTTTGTGTTTGATTAATTGAATTGCCTGGTAAAATGGCGCCGAAAGTAAATTATTCTGTTAAAAAAGTGCATTATTGGAGAAGACGGAGTTCTCTTTTCATGCGTGCTATGGTCTTTTATTATTATAATAAGTATATATGTCAATACTAGAATGCTTCACGATAAAGCTGTTTGTTGATTGGTTGAAACACTCGCGGATCCGCAAAAATTTCAACCAAGTTGAAATTGCCAAAACCGCCCGCAAACTGGTTAGCGGAAAATAAACGCAAAGGTTCCGTTTTTT
>AYEL01010333.1:0-24679 GCA_000484575.1 Olivierus martensii | reverse complement strand
TATTACTCAAATTATATCTGAATTAATTTTACTTCATAGATTAGTTGAGACAGCTAATTTAATAAACACTTGGAGAAATAATATTGGATATATAGAAAAAAATCATGGTAATGTTAAAGAAAGATATTTTATCTTATACAGGCGTTCATTCTCCAACTCTCAACTTTTCCTTGCTGTTTTTGCCATTTTCTTTTTTTTTTTTTTTTTCAATTTAAAAATATTTTTAAATTTTTGTTTGATTAAACCATGAATTGAATGAGGAGTCTTTTTGGCAATTTTTTTCTTGACTAATCAGTGAAAAATAAAATTGAAAAATTTACATTTTTATATAAAAGAAGTGATTGTCATTATTATATAATAAATTTCTGCGTAATCAATTGAAAATCAATATTTATTGGCAAATTTTTTTAGTTTGAAAGCTCAGTTAGCAAATTTGTCATTAATACCCTCCTATTAACTATAACTTGGATATGAGTTTTTTCAGTTTAGCACTATATTTTATAATGTAGAATAAAATAAATTAGTTAAAAGAAATTTTAACTAATGTAAAATAATGTGGTGTATTTTTGATATTGTTATGAAATCAATATTCATTAATGAAACAATGAATTTAAGTAAATATAATAACTTTAATGAAGAGCAAGCAGCTACATGGATTGACATTCCAAAAAGGACATCTGGAGAACTACTAAGAATTGTTGCTACTAGAAGGTGTTATAGAATAAGTAGTTTTTCCTATGATTGGTATATTTTGCTGGAGGGACTCCAGCAAAATATACCAATCATAGGAAAAACTACTTATTCTATAACACCTTCTAGTAGCAACAATTCTTAGTAGTTCTCCAGATGTCCTTTTTGGAATGTCAATCCATGTAGCTGCTTGCTCTTCATTAAAGTTATTATATTTACTTAAATTCATTGTTTCATTAATGAATATTGATTTCATAACAATATCAAAAATACACCACATTATTTTACATTAGTTAAAATTTCTTTTAACTAATTTATTTTATTCTACATTATAAAATATAGTGCTAAACTGAAAAAACTCATATCCAAGTTATAGTTAATAGGAGGGTATTAATGACAAATTTGCTAACTGAGCTTTCAAACTAAAAAAATTTGCCAATAAATATTGATTTTCAATTGATTACGCAGAAATTTATTATATAATAATGACAATCACTTCTTTTATATAAAAATGTAAATTTTTCAATTTTATTTTTCACTGATTAGTCAAGAAAAAAATTGCCAAAAAGACTCCTCATTCAATTCATGGTTTAATCAAACAAAAATTTAAAAATATTTTTAAATTGAAAAAAAAAAAAAAAAAGAAAATGGCAAAAACATGAAAAAAAAAAAAAAAAAAGGAAATATAACATAAAACTGAATAAAGAATTAATGGCAATCCTTCAATTAAAATCAAGACTATTATCAGGAATCATTATTATTTCTTCCACTTATTGTTCTTTATTGTTCCACTTAATATTCTTATAAATTCAAATATAAATTTAAAAAATGGAAAACTTTGATAAATATTTATTGGAAACAAAAAATAATATTTTATCAATAACAAATTTTTAAACATTTTGAATTTGAATCCCATATTGGATATCCTACCAGAATTTTAATAATTTAAATCAGAGGTGTCAAACCTTTTGACTTTATTGGGCCACATTTGAAGAAAAAAATTGTCTCAGGCCACACACAAAATATATTATATTTCAAACGATAGTTTTTAAGCTTTGTTAGTAAATAATATATAATATGTGATATCCACATGACAAATAAGCAAAAATATGGTAAAATAACAATCTTTGATTTCTTTTCATTCAGAAATTTTTTAAAATCATTGAGCAGGTCAAGAAGTTTTTATCACTGAAATAAGAAATATTTTAGAAAATGGAAATAGGAAATGTAGATAGGTATGTAAATAATAAAAACTTCATTAATTTTTTTATACATTTTTAGTACAGAAATGAAACAAATTTCTTTTTCTTTATTAGTGGGATATTTGATGATGATATGGTAAATTTCAAAAAGTAAAAAAATATAATTACATAAAATTCTCAATGTTTAAAGAAGTTTACGATTTTATATTGGGCCACATTCATTACAGTGATGGGTCACAAGTTGGACAGCCCTGCTTTAGATCTTGCCTATGGTTCAAAGAATTTTAATGATCAGTTATGGAAGGTTTAGCAATAGGAAGTGCTATGTATTATTAATTAATAATTATTAATCATGTTATCAGTAAAGAATATAGTTTTTGTCTTTCAAAATAATTCAATTATTGACGTTATTGATTGATATTAATTTTTTCTTGTGTATTGTGCAGATATATATTAAACAATCCATTCTCGGCTGATTTGTTAAATTTGCTGACTTATCATATAAAAAACAAGCACTTTTAAGAAACATTTTCAATCTTTTTTATAGATCAATATTGATTGGTCTATAAGAAAAATCGAAAATGTTTTACGTAAATAAAAAACTATTTCCTGCTAACAGTGCTTGTTATTTATATAATTTTCAAAAAAAGCAGATACCTTTATGATTTTGCCGACTTAATTTCTGAGTGGGAGGGTGCCACACCTCCCAAACCCCTGTAGGTATGCTGCTGACAATAACCATGTGAAACAAATTTTAAATTATTTAAAAACTCGAGAATGCGATTTTAACCCCATGAGACTTTCTTCATTGAACTCTGAACGTTTTTATTAAATTAATTAGAAAAATAAAATCACTGAGTGTCGAATTTCCCCTGGGATTTAGACTTGTATCATACATTAAATTCAACAATTTCGTACAGTATTGAAGAGTGATTTCATGTTTTCTCAGCTTTAAAAGCTAAATTATTACCTAAATTACTAAATATGTAACGATGATGACAAATAATTTAAGTTGAAATTAAATTAATAAAATATTATACTAAACATATTAATTAATTTATATTTCATAATTAATTAGGTATACCAATTAATTCCTATTTAATCTACATAATATAGCCTATAAAATGACTAAATTTTTAACGAATTTATTAATTAATGATGGTGGATATAACAAATGATCATCGATGCATATGATAAACAAAATCCAAACCTTTTGATTCTCTTTCTCAGGCTGATCCATTTAATCTTTCGAATTAAAAAAGATTTGACATCAAATTTTCCCAAATCAGTATACAATACCTATATAAAAATATATATCTCGAACATTCTACGGCAATTTATCTATCACATATTTATATTTAATTTAGAAAACCAAAACCAAAACCAAAACAACTTCATGAAGCATGTTCTGTTCTTCCATTCGAATGAAATATAGGGGCGGAGTAATGAATGTAAATCAGCCAATCATAAGCTCCAACATGTAATAAATCAAGGAAGATATATCTTCCTTGTAATAAATGACATTACAAAATATTTATTGATCTAATTCGATAAAACATCTATAATTGATACGAAGTATGCTATATAAACTTCCCGAAATGAAAATTAGTTCGTTATTTCGATAATATAATTGTTTAAGGAATTGAGGTATAATACCAAAAACATCCTGACTCCAAATTCATCGCGACGAATTTTTATTTCAGGAAAACAGGCAAAAATTGCAGATAATAATTAAATATTATATGACACCGTCCATTTAGATCGTTGGACACCGACTTATTATAAATTTAATTATTTAATTAGTAAGATAACAAATGGTATTAAATATTACGGTATTAAAATTACAATTGCATAGATTAAAAACTGATCAATGAGAATTTCATCTCAAATGAAAATTACTATTCATTAGATTGATTATTGATAATACTCAAATAATACTATATATTTTATTCTCTTATGGTTGTATTCACTAGCCGATCGCAAGTCAAAACTCAAATCAGTATTCACAATTTCTCATCTGTTACTGCTTTTAACCACCAACTTCGAACGTAACTCAAACAATGAAAATTCACGAAATAGAAAATTGGGAAATGGTAATTCTCTATCTCTTATTTTGAAATTTGAAGAATTTCTTGAAGAACTCAACGAATTTCACAAAATTTCTCAAAGAATTTGACAGTACAAAACAATACAATTAATTAATTGAAATATTACATAAAAACGAACAAAATGATATTTAACAGAATGGAAGATATTGAGTGGCAAAGCTAGCGTTTCGCTCGTTGCCATTTTTAAATCTGAATTTCTCGAATAACTTCAAAATATAGAAAGAAATTTTTACAGGATAAAACGAAGACAATTTAGTGCAATGTATTTACTTAGACATATCTGGAAATATTGAAAACCTGATATTTACTTAGCCGTGAAATTCAAACTAAAATTTCTAGACGAATTTCAGAGTAAAAAACAAAAGTTTGCAGTAAGTTTTTAACACAAAACATCAAAAAAGTATCTCAATAGTTAATTTGCCAAATTTCAAGGTGGAAGGGCTAGCATTGCCCTAGGCCCCCCATTTTAAATCGTGAATTTCATGAAAAATTTTATAGCAGAAAACAAAATTTTTGCAGTATAATTCAGCACAAAACGTTCCTGTAGTTGATTTCTCCCAAGTCCATATGTTCAGCACCAAACGATGGCATAAAAATTTGCAGAAATGGAGCTTATTCGCCAACTCCAATATGAAACTGAATAAAGATTTCTACCTTTAATCCAATATCTTCTATTCTGGCTTAAATTCGTCGTTACCAAAGTTCATGCTGATAGAAACCTCATTATTTGAGGCCTTAAGAATAATTATACAGCTATTTTCCATTTTTACAATTACTGTACTTTATTATACATATTGTAGATATGTATACGCATTTATGGCATACAGTCAATTCTCTACTGTCGGCCGGATTGGCCGTGTGAAAACGCTTTGGCTTTCCACTCTGGAGGACCTGGGTTCGAGTCTTGGGTCCCACCTCTTTAAAATGTTCTTGGGAATATCATGGAATCCGGGCCTGGCCGTTGATCCCCTCCTCTACAACAGGGCTGACCTCCCACAGATAGGTGGCCGGATGGGTCAGTTATAAAGCGGTGGCCTGCCATGCAGGAGGAACCGGGTTTGCGTCCTGGGTGCGGCATCTCCTGAAAAGGTTTTCGAGGTGCTGGGCCTGGCCCGGTGATCCCCATCCCTCGCTATCCGGCCCCCCTCCACGGATGTGGGTGCAGTCCGTGGTTGGAACTGGCCCCGCCCCTTAATAATCTCCCTGATTGGAAAGGGGCGTAAAAATGCAAAAAAGACCCCTGCAGGCAGTGCCGGCTCTAGAGCTTTTGGCGCCTTGAGCGAAAATTTTTGTTGCGCCTCTCAAGTCGTCAGTTTTGAAAAATAAATTCATAAAAATATCGCACTTTACCAAAACTTTGCTTTTAAAACAATATTTTATAAAACTTACATTGAAACATTGTGCTGTGTGAAACCATATTATATGAGACCTGAACCAAAAACGGGAGTTACGTTCCAAAACCAATTAAAAACAAATAACGTTCTTCAATTCCACATAAGAAATTTAATTTTTATTAAGAATATTAATAACACGAAACATGAAGAAAAATATACAGTATACATAAGACTTCCCCATAAAAATATACGTAAAACAAAAAGAAAAGAAAAAGTATATAGACTATGTAACATTTATTTAATAATAATATCTTTTTTACCGCTGTTCAGTTAAAACGACAACGTTTTTCTTTTTAACGATATCAATTTCACTTTCTGAACATTTTTCTGCATTTAAAGTTTGCGTATCTTCTCCTTTGTATACAAAATCTGTAATCTAACCCGTTACAAAACAATCGTTCTTTATTAACACATACCCAAAAAAAATTTATGAATAAAAGTTTGTTTTTCTATTTTACATTCCTTTATTAAAGAATAAAACTACCGTATTACTTCGAATTTAAGTCGCACTTTTTATTCAAATTTTGAAGACAAAATTTGGGTGAGGCTTAAATTCAAAGCGAATATTTTAACATCTTATTATCTTTTTTTCCAATTTTAAAATCCTACTGCGGCTTAAATTCGAAGTAATACGGTATTTTTTATCCAAGAACTGAACGTTTGGAACGTAAAATACTCAATGGTCACCAATTGACTCAATTTTAAATTGAAATAGAAAATAGATTGCATAATCTTCCCTTTCACGACAAACCAGCGAAATTGCATTTATGACTAATTTTAGCAAACTATTTCTCCATGATTGCATTTTGTGTGTGTATTGTTGTACATAGTGTGGATTTACCAAAAGTAATGAAAATATTTTGTGTTGTAGGAGAGTAAATGTAATTTTCTATATGTTAAATAATACCTCTGTTGTAGACGTACCGTATTATACGAGGGTTCCCGAAATTTTCTAACCGTATTGTAAGAAACCATCTTATATGAGGGTTATCTGTACTTACTATTACAGAAATAATACCAATGATATTTGAATTCTGGAGAAGTCGATATATTTAACTTTAACAAAACCTACATAATATAAAATCGCAAACAGTACACACTTCATCGCTTGATCAACTGGCAATAAGTCCTGAATCGTTCTGTACTTGTTGAAATGTAAACACTTAATTATTATTTTTTTGTTATCGTTTTGTCTGCAATTTGACGACTTATTGTGTGCCATTATTTTGTACGATAAATTATTTGAACCTGTATATTTTTATTACCTTTGATTATACCGTATATTACATTGTTGTCTTCTCCTTGTTACCGTTTGCTAAATTGTTGCATGAATCCTTGACCTCCAGCTGGGAGCACGGAGTGGCCGCCACCAGTTTGCTCACAGTTTAAATTGTGTAAAAAATAATTGTGTCTTACTATAATAATAATAATAATTAAACATCATAAGAGCTATGTCTTGACTCGTGTCCGACATAGCACTTTGCCCCGGAGATACCCCTGCCCACATTGATGTACTATAACAAATAATAATAATAAAACACAAAATGCGCCAGCGCCCATAAAATATCGGCGTCCTGAGTGGGCGCTCCGCTCGATTATATCTTGAGCCGGCCCTGCCCACAGGAATGGGCAGCTTGTGGAAGGGCTTGTTTCGCGCCGCGACTTACAAGTTAGTATTCTTCCAGAATGGAAAGTGGCGCATCTGTTGACAAAAAATCAGTCAGTCCTCTATTTATGTAGTTAATTGATTACAGAGATTTCCGTATACACCAAAAATTCGCATAACTCGAAGAATGCATAAATATGGAATATTTTTTAATTATGAATGACAATTGAAACATTTCTACTTATAAATGAGCAATATAATTTACTTCCAAAGTAATTGCTCTTCTGAGCTGTTTTTATTAAGGTTATCTGCCATTTTACTTTTCTCCGCCATCTTAAAAGTTTGAAAAAATGGAAAAAATAAAAGAGTTTATTAATAAAACAATAGATGGAGTTACTAGTTAAAAACCCAAAACAGCATAACTTCAGAAACGCATAAGTAGAGGACTGACTATATTTAATTTACGAATATGTTTATATAATATGACAGACAGAGACATCTTATTCTCAAATAACAATGATAATTAGTCAATCCTAATCACTTTACATAATGTTATGCAAATTTAAATGTTAGAATACTAATTTTATTTATTATGGATTCAACATTTTTGAAACGAATAAAGCGAGATAGAGAAAAACGTGATTAGTACTAGGTGATCATTAGATCACGCGTAAGCTATAAAATTCAATCGTGAGATATCACGTAAGACGATATTTTTAAGTTGTTATAAAATACATAACCACGCAGCACTAAGAACTTTTTGTTAGAATTTTGGAGAATTAATGGCAACTTTAGATATTTGCAGAGAAAACTTATCAGCAATGAAATCAGCAAATGCAACTACTTTGTTATGTCTTTATATCTATATACCTTGGTCTTTACTAGTGATTGTGTTTTCCCGAACTTTTTGGTTTCTCGAGATTCGGGAATTCCCGAATTAGTAATTTCTTTATTTCTCGAGATTCCCTTTCGAAAAGTCTCGAGATTTTAATAAAAATGTTTAGTTTTTTAAAAAATATCTGTTTTTAATAAGGATAAAAACAAAATGAGGCAGAAAAAAATCGTGCAAAATGAAAATAAATAATATTGGGTTGTTTTATACTTGTTTTTTATTTTAATATTTTAATTATATTGAAAAAATAGATCACATTTCAATAATATTGAAAAATAATCATATTTGTTTTACAATTACTGAGTTTTTATTAAAATAGCTTTTCAATACACACAGTCTATTCGTTTATCTGCCAAACGAGTCCTGGTTTGGGTACAAAAATTTCAGAAATGGAATTTTTGTGCCAAAACTTACGTTGACCTATATGAGTTTTTAGACTATACCACTATTTATTTTTTACACGTCACTGTACTTGACTATCTAGAGCAGGGGTCGGCAACCTTTTTTAATAGGAGGGCATATTTCAGAAATGCGGTAGTTCGGTGGGCACCGTAGCATGCAGTGGCTAGAGAGAATATACGAGGATAGTGGGGACAGAAAATAGTTCACTATATACGGCATCAGATGTCTCTAGTACTCGAAAATTGATTCATTTAGTCACCTAGTATTATATAGATGTCGCCAAGATTCAGTTTTCGTCACAATTTAATTGTACAATTCGTATAATTGTTAAATGGCGAATATAAAATCAAAGTGCGCAATTGTAAAGAGTTTTTGCTAAAATTATTCATTACAACTACGAGTATTTGTTGTTCAAATATCTGAAATATAAATTTTAGATATTTGAAAGACGGGCACTTAAAAAAAATTGCTTCGCGGGCACCGCGTTGCCGACCCCTGATCAGAGATCTAGAACAACAGATACATCTCTTAAGAAAGGTTTAAGACCTTTCTATTTTGGCTACATAATTTTTTAAGAGAACACTGTAGTTGTGACCATTGAGTGAAGATGGGAGCTTTTGGGAATGATTGAAGGCTAGCTATTCACTCATATCCTCTGAAACACTATATCAGATTTACACTATATTGTATTTCCTATTTACCATAGACTACATTGTATTTCCTATTTATCATAGACGTCATTAAACGTAAATGTTACTCTGGCGAACCGCTGAATGAGTAAAAACCAGATATTCGTTTTGGCTATGTTATGTAAACATTATCACAAATCTGCTTAGTTTTAAGTATAATTTTGTGATTAAATTCAGATAATTTTCTTTTTGAAATATAAAGTTAGTAATATGACACAGATAAACCATATAACTTATTCACTTAGTTTATTGACTCAAAGATGTCACAGGACCAAAATTAATTAATTAATGTATTGCTATGAAATTTTTAAGATACAAAATTGCAGAAAACATGACAGGTCTACAATAATAGAAATCTTTAAAATTGCAGTTAAAATGAATGATTTTTGCGCAATTTATTTATCTATGTATTATTTTAAGCTTACATGCCTATTTTAAGTATTATTTTGAGAGATTAAATTCAAATAATTTTCTTTTTGAAATATAAAGTTAGTAAATGTGACGTGGATAAACCAGATATAACTTATTTGCTTAGTTTATTGACTCGAAGATGTCGCAGGACCAAAATAATTAAATTTATGAGGAGAATGAAGAAAATGAGAAAAACGCTATGAATTTTTTAGGATACGAATTCGCAGAATTCTTATAAATCTCGAGAATCGGGAATGAAATTTTCTTATAAATCTCGAGATTTCTCGAGCACAATCACTAGTCTTTACTCTGATCACAGAATGTCCATTCCTATGGAGGGGTCAGCCAGATTGTAGAGGACGGGATCAACAGGCTGAACCCTGACTTTATATTTTCAAAGAATGGTACCTGAGAATTGAATCCAAATCATCTAGAGTAGAAAGCTGAAGCATTTCTACATGTCCAATAGACTATGACCAATTTATTCTGATGTTAGTACAGTAAGACCCCGTTTAACGCGGGGATACGTTCCAAGGAAACAAAGCGCTAAAATAAACAGCGTTAAACGAGGCCATTTTAACACGTAAAAAATAAGGATAGGTGAACAAGACAGTGAATAAAAAAATACATACATATAAAATAAAAAAAATGCTAACATGTTTTTTTTAATTTTCAAGATTTATAAAAATTTTTCTCGAGAATTGGGAATGAAATTTTCTTATCTCTAGATTTCTTGAGATAAGAATCTCAAGCACAATCACTACCTAAGATGACAGTGCCCTATAGCAATGCTTATTTGATTTTTATGCAATACAAGCAACTCTCTATCACTCTGTAAAGAAGGACTTAAAATAGCCTTTGCCTTAGTCCAGGAATAGATCTCCAATGGAAGAAGTACTGAGCTGTCAACTAGTCCTTGAGAACCTATTCAAATGCATCAGATTTTAATGCCCAAGGCAATGAAAAGGAATGAAAAGGCCTTCTTTGGCCTGCTCATCTGCAATTTCATTGCATTCAATTCCCTTATATCTTGGCAAGTTGAATCTTTTTTCTGATAGCCAGTTCCACAATAAGATGATGACATTCCCACACAAGCTTTGAAGTGGAGCAAGAGCTATGAAGTGCTTTTAGTGCTGCTTGACTTCTGATAGGATATAAATATATTTATTAAAATAATCCCTATCAAGATTAATTTTAACACAAGCAGAAATAGCATAGATTTATCTTGAAAGACAGTGGTAAACCATCGAAGGGAATAAGACTATGATATTCTCATTCCCTTGCAGTAAACCTCTGCCCCTATATCAATAGTAATTTTGCATAGTACTTTGGGCATGGTATCAAGAGAGCCAATCTACCCTTGATACCATGCTCAAATCCACCTCTCCACACTGGAAAAAATAACTGTGAGAGATCTGAAAAAGCTAAATATGGGCATCATGTAATCTTTAATCATCTCAAGAATGTGACTTTGTATCTTGTTCCATTCAAAAGATGAGGGGTCCTCTTTTTGAGTCTAAGAAATCCTTCTCCCATAACAATGGAGCCTATAATAATCTCCTGGCACTAGCCTCAACATATAAATGCAAAGGGGAAAATGCCTAAGAGAACTTCAAGGTTAGCTGTAAAAACAGTCCTCATAGATCCTGTGATGATCAGACAGGCCATCCATTGAATTTTTTAAGTTCAAACCTGCAAGTCATTAGCAAAATTCTTTGCTACCAAATTAAGGCAGCATAGGTAATTAATGGATCTCTCAATCATGGTGTATATCCAATATAACAATCCTAGTTTAAATCCCCATGTCTTACCCAAAATGCTTTTACAAGCCCATATGGCTTTGCAAGCCTTCATAACAATAAAATCTGTATGTGTTCTCCAAGCAAATCCCTTGACTAACACAACTACAAAGTATTTGACTTCAGTACTAAAACTAACTTTTTGGCAAAGAGTGATGGTTCAGAAAGTACCATCAACTGTCTTCTTCGTGTAAAATGTACAATTACAGTCTTTGCTGGATTAATAGTTAATCCAACCTTATCATATCATTTAGAAACTATATTGAAAGTTGTCTGAAGCACCTCAGATAAGTCTGGTAAACTTTCCCACTACAATGATGGCCATGTCATTGGCATAGTCAACAGTGGAAAAACCTTTCCCATTGAACACTTAAAATATATTAAACAGCAATTCCTACAGTATATAAGTTAATATAAGATTACTGTTTAGAAATACAGTAATAAAAACAGATTTTAAATTTTAATTTTAATGATTAAAAATTACTCATGTAAATATTTTCCATGATCTATTATTTTATATTATCTTTCAATGAAGAACTTGCACTATTTTCTTTTTTAATTTTAAATAAAAATCTGGATTGAAATTAAAATAAAAATAATTTAATGAAGAAAAACATACTTAAAATTGCACAAATTCTTTGAAAATAATTTTAAGTTGGCATCTAATCTGCTGATATATAAACATATGTATGTTCCAACATAAATGTTTATGTAGGGCTTTGCTATAATGAAATATGCAGTATCACTAATGTTTTGCCTTCCAAATTTTATAAAACTTCAAAACATGATGTAAAAAAATTAGCATGTCTTTTCTTATTTTCTTCACCTAAAGAAAAATTCCTGCACAATTATCAGTTTTTACATAAGTCTAAGAAATTCATACATAATTTCTGATTTTTTTCCTGATGATTAATCCTTTGTTGTTTTATATATATATATGAAGCAATAAAATATGAAAAATAATACATTTATTTCAAAACATTAAATACTTTGTTGCTTTAGTTAGATATCAGAGGAGAGTAGCTATATTTGACATCATTTACATATTGACTCTGTTATCTGATGGCACCATTAGAAATAACTGAATATCACAAAACTTATGATGAAAAATAATAATAATTTTCAAATGAAAAGTATTAAAGCTGCAAAACAACAATGACATATAAAGTACAAAAATATCCAATAATATATTTACATCATCATCACAATTCAAACTTCTCTTATAGCAATAGTGAATTAAAGTTCTCCCTCTGTTTTGATTTCATCTCGAAAATAGAAAATATAAAAATTTTTAAATTCTTAAAAATTATGAAAATGATATTCAGTTTATCTCAATAGAAATTTTCAAAGTGCACGTTTTCATTTCAAATATGGTCAGAAGAAAAAATTATTCTGGAGAAGGGGAGAAAATTATTTATCATTAAAATTAATGAACTTTCTCAATACTACCTTGATTCAATACAAAGTATACACAACTGATATACTGAATGTCAAACATCACGCAGCAATGTGGCAAAACTTTAACAATATCAGAAACATGAATAAACAATGAAAAATAAAGATATAAAAAATAATGTATATATATGAAGCATAAAATAATTTTTCTTTAATCTATGATGATGAATAATTTAACAGAAAGCACTGTAAAGCAAGATAGGCCTGTATATTATTAACCAAATATTTTATCTTTTCACAAATAATTATCTAATAAATATCTTTTCACATATAATTATTTCTATATTGAGATTCTACAAAAGAGAGATTGTTAAGAAATACTATTATACACAAATATTCCACTATATTCACAATTATTTCTGAAACCATGTTTCTGTGAATATTTTAAGGTTAATATACAAATTTTTAATAGTATAATGGCTTTGTTGCATAGCAACTTATGCAGTGATGATTTATGACAAATTTATGTAGCCATTTCAAACTTAGCATTTTTTTGCATATTCAAAATATTACATAATTTTATAGCATTACAAGATACAGAAAAATCTAAATTATAAAAATTATCAATTAAATTTAAACATCTTTACCCGATCAAGATCAATACTAAAACGTTGATCCCATGCTTGCTGACTACATTGTTTCCAAGTTGTTTGTCCAACTGTTACATTATCTAATTTTAGGCAAGCCATAATTTCATCTATAAATATATATTGTATATAAATATATTGTATAATGTATTTCTATAGCTTATTTTACATAGTATTTTAATTATTATTTACAACTTGTAATAATTTTTAGAATAAATTTTATTTACTTGAAGTTTCTTCTTTGATACTATAAGATTTTGATGAACCTCGTCCTGTTAAACCTTTACCAGATCTCATTAAATTTCGAAGATCAGCTGGGCTATAAGGTCCATGATCTTTGCGTGGTAAACGTCCAGGTACATCATCTAGTAAATCTTGACAACCCATTAACCTAGTATTTTTAATCATTTAATTTATTTAATTATAATTTAATCTCTAAAATATGTTAATTTTAAAAAATATATAATTTAAAACTACCTGACTTCTAATTTTCCTGTGACAGCAGCAGGCTTAGAAAGAGATGTTCCATATGAAGGCAATGGAGTCTCTTTGGCACCATATGGATGAATAGTTGGTGGATACAAAACTGGACTTGCAGCTTGACTACTTTCTAATTCATGTTTTAAAACTTCTGCTTTGGAAGATCCAAGAGGTAATTCTTGGCGACGAATTTCTAATGATTTTCGAATTAAATCCAGTTTTTGACTTGATTCAGATAGATTAATTTGAGCCTATAAAATTTATTTTACATTAAAATAAAAATATTGACGAAAAAAAAAAACGTTCTAACTTCAAGGAACCTAGTTTAAAATAGCAGCATTCAGGTTAAAACTAAATTGGGACAATTATTATTTTATAGTTTAAAGTGGCAGCATTCAAGTTAAAACTAAAATTGGATAATTGTTATTTATTATGGTAGCATTCGGGTTAAAACTAAAATGGGATAATTGCTATTTTTATTAGTAAGTAACATTGATGACCGATCATAAATATGAACTCTGACCGCAGCAGACTTTCGTATATATACTGCATTGCACTGATATCAAATCCATTGTAAGACGGCATAGGCAGGGACTCCGAGAGAAATCTCGGGCCCCGGTACGAAGTAGGTTTTGGGGCCCCTATATATATTCCTCCTCTATAAGATATCAAAACCATACATACTACATATTTTACACACAGATTATTCAAAATTTTATCACTTTAAATTCTGTTTAAAAAGTATACTTTATATGCAATTTGAGACCTCAATTTGAAATTGAGGTTTGACGAATTTTATTTTTTTTAATTATATTTTCGAAAAACCTTTAAAATATTGATTTTTCTTCATTTTTTAATTATATTTTCGAAGAAAATCTTTAAAATATCGATTTTTTCGAAGAATAACGTCATAGCCTCATGGAACTAATTTTGGGAAACGCCCCAACTTTTTAAAAATTTTTATTTTCACGCCGGTTATAATGAAAAAATTTTCCGGTCCCAATCGTTTCGTTATAAATGTATTCCACTGTATCCCATTCCTCTAAAAAATTTGTTGTGGGCCCTGTCGGTTTATGAGTTCCTTCTCTGTTTAAATGAAATATTTATGTCTAATTATCATAATTAATTCTTATTTTAACTGTTTAAAATTCAAAGATTTTTCTTTACATTTTTATAAAAAATTCTATATATCTTATAGTGCGCATTATTTTATATAAAAAAATTCTTGCTAGGAAGCGGCCCGGCCTTCTCAATCTTCTACGGGCCCGGGGAATTGTCCCGACTTCCCCCCGTCTCGGCGTCACTGAGCATAGGAGTATCAATGTAACAAATTCCTGCGATTTCGGATTTGTGTAAGAATAACGGTTTGAAAACCACGCCGAAGTGAATCAATAAAAATATAAAATTCGGAAAAAACCGCGTTATATCGAAACAGCATTAAACGGAGCAGCGCTAAACGGAGTTTTACTGTAGTATCTTAATGGAAAATTTTTTTGTAGATAAATTATTTTGTTTGAGTGACCAATTCACATCAGAACATCAATATTCTATTATAGCTTGAGCGATGTTATAATTTTTAAATATTCACAAATGTTCTATATCATAAACCCACTATAAGAGTGTAAGTCACCCATATCCTTGGTAGGGTCAACCTTCAAATAAAAGGCTGACCCCACCAAAGGTATGGGTCAATGAACATGGACAGGGATTCTTCTCGGTGTTCAGTAGCAAAAGATGTTCTCTTCCATAAGTTGAGTAACTGCTACCTACCTATATGACCAATATCTATACACAGGGCCACATTTACCATAAGGTGAAAGCTGGGACCTCTCTCTCTATGGGGCCACATTTTAAAACCTTACTCCTCACCAATATAAAAAACAGCCCAGTTATAGTTGCAAAATAAAATACTTATTTTTAAATATTAAATTCATAATTGAAATTGAAATAGACTTGTTATTTTGGGGCCTCATAATGATGTTGCACCTAAGACCTCCAAAACTATAAATGTGGCCCTACCTATACAGCCAGCTGGATTGGCTACATGGAAATCCATCGGCTGGCCACTCTGGAGGACTGGGTTTGATTCTCTACTCCCATCCCTTGGAAAAATTTATCATATGGTATGGACCCAGCCCATAGATCTCCATCTTCTACAATCCACCGCAAGGATGGGTTGCTGAAGCTTTAATCATTACAAAACCTCTATATCCAGAAGAATATAGGTATCTCCCATACAAAGATACAACAATACACCCAAAGGAAAACAGGTGCCCCTGTACAATTAACAATACAATAATACATAGTAAGATAATGCTATTACAATCATATGTATTAAGTGTAGTTTTAATGAGCAGTACAAATAAAAAAGTGGTTTGACTTTAGGTAGTTCTAAATTTATATAAATTAGGTTGACATATATCACTGGTGTTCAAATGATATATGCCAAACTAATTTATGCAAGCCACTTTAATTTTTACTATGCGAACCACTTTTCTATACCAAGTTACTGTCCGACCAGCTTAGCTGCGACCATCGACGCAAGTACGCATGCGCTAACTGAAGAGTCTAATGACAAAATAGGCAAGTACGCGTGCACTAACTGAAATCCACTGACAAAATAGAGATGACAATCTCACATGGATGTTTTCAAACGCAAGATAACTGAAGTTGAATGGAAGCTTATTGTAAGCGTGTGCTAACTGAACGAGTCCAGTGACAAAATAGGGATGACAGGTTTGCGTGCACTAACTGAACGAGTCCAATGACAAAATAGGGAGGACAGCTTCCTCTTCCGATCTGAATGAGTCCAGTGACAAAATAGGGATGACAGCTTTGCATACATTGGATGTTTTCAAACGCAAGATAACTGAAGTTGAATGTAATCGCACATGGATGTTTTCAAACGCAAGATATAACTGAAGTTGAATGGAATTATTGTAATGTCGAATGCTAAATGATTAGTTTTGATGTTGGAAATAGTATATCTAACAGAATTTTTCAAATGCAAGATAACTGAAGTTGAATGGAAGTTTAATGTAATGTCCTTCGCATATGGATGTTTTCAAACGCAAGATAACTGAAGTTGAATGAAAGTTATTGTAATGCTAAATGATTAGTTTCGACGTTGGAAATAGTATATTTAACAGAATTTAATATTAATTCAATAATTCCCACCCGTCATTATACAGACTGCGACTCTCCCTTTCGCATTTGGACTCATCCACCTTAGCAAGGCGCGGTTTTCGTGGACAGACAATATTCGGCGATTTACTCTCTTGTATTGGCTAGATCACGCCTCACTGTTTGACTTCCACCGCTCCAAATTAATTCATTTACCCACACTTATAAGAAAATTATTGATTTGACAATGTTAACGAAAAATAAACAAACAATAGCAATACACTTAGAGAGAATTAAAAAATAATGCAAAATAATGATAAATAAAATACTGTATTATGTTTTCAGTTTTTATTAAATTTGTAAGGCAGAATAAACAAGAGATTGACCAAAAATCGCTCTGCAATCGATAGATAATCTGAAGCACTTTAAAAAGAATGCTATTATTTGATGGTATGGAGCCAGTCACATATTTTTCAATAAGATTAATATCATTCACTTTGATTAATCCATGAAAATCTGAGAAATTATTTCAAAGTTGACAGTTGAAAATATACATGATAGAATTGCCACTATTTTGTTGTTGAATAAGTTCTTGTAGATATTAAGTACATTATATGAATCAATAATTTTATCTATATAAGAGCCAGGTATAGCTGCATAGATTGATATTCCATAACCAACAGAAAAAACAAATGAAGCAAATAAACCAGGATCTTAACACTTGAGAGTTTGACATTTCATGAAGATATCTCTTAGTGGAATATGAGCCATCTGTGGAAGGACTTGTTTTGCCCCATCACTTGGCACTCTAACTGAGATGAAAAATGCCAACATCTGTTATTAGAAAAATTCTTACCTCATTCATCCTCCTTGCTTCAGGTGTTATAATAACATAAGAAGAGACAATAGAAACAAAATGTCTTGGCCAATGGCTGTGACTTGCCCACATCTCTTTCAGGTTGTCATCCTCAACTGTGCTTGAACAGATCCAGTCAAAAATACTGTCCCTATGGAGGATGAAAAGTTAGTAGCAGATGTTGATACTGAGTCATGCATTTCACATGAAATGGCAACTTTCCCCAGTCTTGGACAGGATGACTTTCATCATCTATATCCTGTACTGGAGCTGATTGACCATGAATGATTTTAATTAATTTCTCTTTACTAACAGGCTGCTGCTGGCATTTTCTCCATTCCTCAAATGTCTTGGACAGTAAGGAGGGATCATAGTTAAACATTGTTCATGTGAAGGTAGAGGCTGAAACTTTCTACCTCTCTCTCTCTGAAAATTTTCTTTAATATCATGAAAAAAAGTAATGAATTAATCATAAAGAGATTAACAATGAATTGAATTTGTTGCATCAACAAAGAATCATTAAAAATATTTGTCATATTAATACTTTTTCAATAACTTAGTTGAATTTTTATTCCAAATTTATTTGTCCTTACTTATATAAAAAGTATTTGTATACACACAAAACAAAAATATATATGCTTAATTTATACATTACAATATACAGTTTATTCAGTATCTCTCAAGTTTACTTGTTAGTATAAGAATAGACTAAATTATGAACAAAATTGAACTTGAAACACATTTCTATTTTGTAGTCATAAGAATATGATATAATATGATAGTATGAATAGAAAAGATCTAGTCAACATTTTGCATGATTTACATATAGTTTCCCATATGCAATCTTCCAAAAGTAATAACTACAGACAATTCTCTGGTTTATGTAGCTAATTGGGAAATTTTATTACCTGAATTTTGTGAAGTCAGAAAAATATTTTCTAATAAAAATTCAGAATCAAAAATTCCTGGGGCTAAATGAGTATAGTGATAGTAATTTCACAATGTTTTAGCACCAGATTGTTCTTTGATTGAAAGGGAAAGACTGACACGATATGATATTGTATTAATAATATTTATCAGGGCCGCTGAGAGGGGATGATCCGTGACTTTTGTCATGGGCCTGGCATCGAAAAGGGCCCGACCGTCCAGCCTGAAGTGAAGCCTGAACTATGGAACATAACATGTCCCATAGTTCTCAGGCTGCTGACAGAGCACCCATAGCAGTCATACCAAAATAAACATTTTTGTATATAACATAGCATGTAACGTATGGAATTTTGAATTTATTGTTTGCCTATTATCATCGTCAAACAGAAACAAGCTGATGTTGAGTTTATTTCTGATGTCAAAAGAGAGTAATCATTGATGACTTGCTGTTGAAGTTTGGAATGCGCCCAATGCTTTGTTTTGTATGGCTTTTTTATTAAACCAAAGTGATGCACTTTTTTTAAGTGGGGTCTGGACCACTTAAAAAAGTGCATCACTTGTCACGGGCCCGAAAATATCTCTTGGCGGCCCTGGCCAGTGCAGTGGTTTTTATGCAGTCCTTATAGGTTAATTTGGAGTTTGGTATAGTAGGAACTGGTACGAGTGATCAGTCGATGGCATCAGGGCTGGGGTGTCGGCAGGAAAATGTGCCGACACCGACTCTTCTGATAGTAAACACGCACAAATAATTTTTTTAGACTCAATTTTTATTCAATATTTATTACTGAAAAAATTATTTATTCACCAAAAAGAAAATAATTATTTAATACATTTTTTAAATTTAAAATTAATAAATTATGAGCAATGAGAAAGTTATTACCGACTCTGACACTCCAGCCCTGGATGACATGCAATGTTAAATTACAATTCAAGATCAATGTTTTTAGTTCTTCATACAATCACAAAAAATGCTATAATCGCAATTTTTCAACATGCAGGGTTTTAAAAATAATACACAAATTTTTGGATTTGGAGAATGTTCTTTACAAAAATTACAGATAAAGCTATTAATTTTTAATGCCATTTTGCACCAGCTATTTATATGAAAAGAAATTTTCAACAATGTTGTATTTAAAAAACAAATATACAGGGCTTGACAAATTTCAAAAAGTTGATTAGACAATTGGCTACCACTGCAAATTTTCATGGTAGCCAACTCAAAAGTGAGACTTGCACGTCGGTAAAACCAGGTAAAGTATATCGTAAAAATCAATTTGAAATTTTTTGAGCCTATTTTGGCAACAACAAATTTTATCGACAGAAAAGGTTCCCCAGAAAAATATTCCAAGCACCAAACTGTAAATTCAACATAACCTTCCCCAGAAAAACATTCCAAGCACCAAACTGTAAATTCAAAATAAGCTGAAAATAAAAGCATTTTCAGTCAAGAAGTCACGGGCCTGAAAATATCTCTTGGCAGCCCTGATATTTATACTTAAAATCAACAAGCAATAACTTTAAAAAATATTAAAAGTACTACTTTGTTAAAAGAAATAATTCTAAGAAAAGTTTTAACAAATTAACTTTGACTTTTAAATGTTATAAATCAATATATTTGCATACTTTAACTTGCAAATACAATATACAGACACAAAATAAACAAACAACAAAATTTTAAAGGGCAGGACCACATCTTTCCTTGGCGCACCTCCTGCCTGCAAAGCCATATAATTTGTTAGGCACCTGATCGTCTAAAAATACATTGAGTAGATTACAGAAACAAAAGCTTTATAAAAATTATCTAAAATTTATACGAATTTAAAATACAGTGATACCTCGGTTCACGATACACAATCCGTTCCTTGACGCTGTTCGTGATCCGAAAAGTTCGTAATCCAAATCAATTTTTCCCATTGCAATTAATGTAAAATCCAAATAATACGTTTTATGTCTTAGAAAAAATTTTTAACATGTTATGGCTTTGTGTGGAAATAATACAGAAAGGAAATAAATATAACAGTAATATTAGAAGAAAGCATGTTTAACACGACCTTCACTAACACTTTTAACTTTTTTGGGAGCCATAATAAGGGATAAATTTAATTAAATAAAGAAAAAAACTAAAATATCAACACTTGTTGGGACTCTACTGTACCACTGTGAGCTGGGCGAACTGGATTGCTGCTGAGGGAGAGGCTATGCACAGGGTTTTGTGCGCCGCGAGTCATGCACTCCCCGTACGCGTGTTCGTGAACGAAGCATCGTTCGTAAAGCGAAGCAAAATTTGTTCGCAAATAGTGTTCGTAGACCGTGAGCCGAAGCATCCTTCGTAAAGCGAAGCAAAATTTGTTCGTAAATGGTGTTCGTAGACCGATTTGTTTGTGAACTGAGACGTTCGTGATCCTAGGTATCACTGTATATAAGTTCTGTATTACAAAAAAATAAAAAAAATTATAGAAAATATTTTATGTGAAGTTGACTTTACAGATTTAATGTATTTTAAACTATGAAATATTGGCTATCTGGATTTGTGCAAACTTTTTAAGATAAATCCCATTTTATTTTTGCAATTCAAAACAGTTCTTATAAAGCATATCCAACAACTTTTTTAAATAAAAACAAATGAGTTGATTTTTAAATCAACTCATTTGTTGGAAAATAATTCAATTAAATAAATAGTTATCAACAAAAACATATTTTAAATACATAAAATACATCAAAAAATTTTTAGTTTGTTTACTCAATTGATGATAATTTTTAAAATAGCAATTACTCCACTAAAATTTTTTATTTACTAATTTTTAAGAGAAACATACACCAAAAAATAATTTAAAAAACATTGTATTATTTGGAAATAGAAAATGAAATCTTTAATTTAAATTGAAAATATATTGCTTTAGTTATTTAATAAAAATAATTCTTTTAGAATAAATATTTATTTTTTATTTTAATCTTTAAAATGAAATCAATCTGTTTTTGTAATTTATCTGTACTGCCAATTTTTAAATGGTTTAATTTCTTAAAATTTATGAAATAATTTTTAATACAAATTTTGTAATTTTATTATAATGTATTTCTAACTTAATAAAATACAACCTTTTTTTCCTCTTATTCCAATATACTCAATCCTTGTCCACCTTTCTCTCATATTTATTTCCCATTTGATGAAATTCATACTATATAATATCTTTTAAATCCTATCTGTGATAACTTTGTTATCTACATTACTGAAACAAATTCAAAAAACAATTTGTTTCAAATTAAGAAATTTAAAATTTATTATTTAAATAATTTAAAATCATTTTGTTTCACTAAGAAATTAAATACCAGTGAAAAGATAACAAAAGAAATTATAAACTTTATTTTTTTGGAGTTTATTATGAACTCCATATTTCATTACTTAAACTTAGTTTTGACGTAAGATATAAGACATAGCAGTATTACTGCATATATGAATCATCACTATCTATTTTAAATAGCATTCTGCCCAGTCAGAGATTCAGGGCCATTTTTGGTTATCATTATCAATTTTTTTGAGCAAGCAGTAATTGTATGAAACAAGTTTAGAAATAGCATTGAATAAGATATATCTAAACTTGTTTCATACAAAGCTAAATTATCAGGCATATATGCTATAAAATAGATTAGTTGTATAATAAAATGAAGTTTATGTTGAATAGTATATATATGATTGAATAAGTTGTAATTTATCATTTATCTTTTAATCCGTAATTCTGTTTGAAATTTGAACAATTCTTAAGCAACTACTGTATGTTTCATAATTTACACACTATGGATCTAGATGACACATGGTATTCTCAATTATTAATAGAATATTTTATGTTTGATTTCTGCTTGAAATTTAATGTACTATATTTAATTAGTAATAATATCAATATAAAACCAACTGATACTTTCAATTGGTTTAAGATAAAAAATTAAATCAACTCCATCCTATTATTTACCGTAGCATAGCCAGGAATTTATTTTAAGAAGTATAAAATTTTGTTATTTATTAATGAAAATTTTTTAATTTTCCTATATACATATAAGGGAAAATAAAAGAAATTTATATATGTAAAATATTTTCCTATATATATAATATAGAGGAATAAATGTATAATATTTGAGAATTAGATAAATTTGTTTATTCTTATAAAAAAAATTTTTTTTAATGAAATCATCAAAAGAATTCACTTTTTAAAATTCATATTAATATATATATATTTTGAATTAACAGTTTGTGCAAATTGGAATTTTATTTGCAATGATCATATACATAATCTTTAGAAAAACTAACAATTTTTTTATTAGTTTCTATATCAAATAGTTACATAAGAACTATTTGCCAAAAATTTTTCACAGGTATCAACTAATTTATGCTTATTTCAACATCTCACATTGTCTGGCAGCATATAAGTAAGAATATAAATAAATTATCCATTATTGAACAAAAGGAATCAGATTTGAATATGGAATATTTATAAAAGAATGAAATTTAAATATTTTTAACAATATTAATAATACTTTACTATTTCTTTCAAAAAGAAACTTTAACAAAGGAACATAAAAAACTTTTTACAATTCACAATGGCATAACTATTGATAATATCAACAATAAAATGATCTCCAAACAAGTAAATAAATTTTGTGTGAATATTCAATTTGAATGGTAAAAGACCTACCCATTAATATGATATATTAGGAACATTAAAATAACTTCTAAATTTCTATTTTTAATATATGTATAATAAATATTTCTGAAATATGACTGGTTTTTCTCTACACATGAAAATTTATATTTATCAAATGAAACTATTATTTTTTTTGAAATATTTTAATTTTTTATATTATATTTTAATTAAATCTCTAATACAGTATATTCTTTTGTCATAAAAATGGACACATAATATTAACTGTTTTCTATCTACAAACTTCAAAAATTCTTCCAAGACTTTTCTTTCTTCATTTTCTTTAATTCTCTTAGAGCTCTTTTAGCAGCAGTACATTTGGCAATGCGCTTATTTCGTCCAATACCCACAAACTGTCCTTTACCAAAAACTTCAACTCGAACTCTGACTTTACCACTCATAGTCATTTCTGCTCTCCTGTAAAAATATTTTCTTTTATATAAGCTACTTTTTATAAAATAATGTATTTTTATTGAACATATTGAAGTATTTGATAATATAAATAAAGTAAAACAAAAAATTATTTAAAAAATATAAAACCAATGTTTTAGCAGTAAAAAAAAATCAATAGAAATTTTAAAATCAAGTTTGTAAATCACTTTGGAATCATCTTTTTCATGACTAGAGTTATGAAAAAGATGATTCCAAACACCATTGAAACTTATAACCTAGCCATGGCTTTCTGTAACTAAATTGTGTGCTCAAGTGATCCTCTACGTTATTGACAGTCAAAAATTGTCATTATAGTCAGAAGTTAAAAGTCAAACAAAGCATTAACTCCTGAATTGACTAGGACATTTAAAAATACAGCACCCACCAATCTTACTGCTGTTAGCTGATCATTAGCATAGTGAATTCTGACACTGATTTTAAACTTTCAATGAAAAGAAATCCAGATTATCAAAAATGGAATAATAACTAGACTTGATAAAGAATAATGGATAGTAAAATGGAAAATGAATTGCAATTGCATAAAATATAAACAAATAATCAAAAAGGATCTTATGAATGAAATGTAAATATAAAGGGTGTATGTGAATGAGACATCCTAATAGGAGTGTGAATTTAAGTGTATGAGAAATGAATTTATAGGAATATGCTTGCAATGGAGATGGTGGACAACAAAAAGTGAATGTGTATGAATAACAAATGAGAGAATTAAAGTAATGCATAATTTCTTCCCACTTCTTATTCAATGTAAATAATTCAGCTCAATTATTAAAAGTGGAAAATAAATTTATTAAACTTGAAGATCTTTCTGCTTTATTAAGCCATCTTCAGCACAACGTATAAGAATTCGAACATAAAAAACTTAGCAAGAACATAATTTGAATTTTAAATTAATATTATAACATTGTATGCAAATA
>AYEL01010332.1:0-30241 GCA_000484575.1 Olivierus martensii | reverse complement strand
AATAAAACATAGTACTTAATTTCTACTAACATAGTTCTAAGCTTTTACCTAACATGAAATGGGTTGGGTTACTTTCACACATGTCATCACATAGGTTAAGTTGGAAAGGTTCTTTGTTTTTTCTACATTTTGCTTTTAATCTTGGCCCAGAACAGCTCCCTTAGTACTCTATTTGAGTGGAAATGGGCAATCAAAATTTAGCCACCAAGCTTACCATACAAAAAGAAAAAAGATCTTAAGAGATAACAGCACTTTGTATAAAAAATTAATTTTTATTTGCTATTATTTTCAATGCATTAAGACAGTTCTGTAAAATAATTTGTTTTGTCTTGATGCAAAAGTTTGATAACACTAAATTTAGCCACCAAGCTTACCATACAAAAAGAAAAAAGATCTTAAGAGATAACAGCACTTAGCAAATAAAAATTAATTTTTTATACAATTATTTTCAATGCATTAAGACAGTTCTGTACAATAATTTGTTTTGTCTTGATGCAAAAGTTTGATAACACTTGTCTTCATAAACCAAATACAACTATCAGAGAATCTGAGCTCATGGGACCATGCATATTTTTGAGCCTAATTTACAAATGGAAATGTATTGGAGTCAAGATCATTTATTTTTCATAGAATTGAATTAGTCTTATAATTCATTGTGTATACAGATATCTGAGTTTGTTAGACAATTCACTTATATATTGTATTAAGTGACCAAAGGATGCTTTTTTTCCTGCTAGTATCATTACCATACTTCTGGCAGGATCTTCACCTCACTTTCCTCTATTATTTTGCATATTTCAAATGCATGTTAGAGCTTATTTCTATGACCTGTATTCACTCATCAAGATGGCAGAACAAAAACAATAGAATACAATATAAAAAAAAATTCAATCCTGATTTTATTAATCCAGCTTTTGCAAATCCACCTTAGCTAGGCGCGGCTTTCGTGGACAGACAATACGTATATTGTTTTTTACAAGAGCCTGGTGTGTGTGTGTGTGTGTGTGTGTGTGTGTGTGTGTGTGTGTGTGTGCGTGTGTGTGTGGTGTGTGTGTGTGTGTGTGTGTGTGTGTGTGTGTACGTGTGTGTGTGTACGTGTGTGTGTGTGTGTGTGTGTGTGTGTGTGTGTGTACGTGTGTGTGTGTGTGTACGTGTGTGTGTGTGTGTAGTGTGTGTGTGTGTGTGTGTGTGGTGTGTGTGTGTGTGTGTGTGTGTGTGTGTGTGTGTGTGTGTGTTTGTTTGTGTATATAATCAGTGAAAATACACCTCTGACAGAGTCCTAAATTTTTCCAGTTTCCAAAATATTTTTTAAAATTACATATGACTTCTAAACTATAACTAACTAAAATTCTACTATCTTCTTAGACATATTTGTTCTTATAAAACTGGTTTAGCAGAAAATATAACATAAATTCTTAGTTTTATGTTGTATTTTCTGCTAAACCAGTTACATATGAAATATTATAAAATACAACATTAAATTGTGATTGACATTTATAGAAATTTCATTACTGTTTTAAACAAATTATAGCAAAAAATATCATGTTTCATTGGATGTCAATATGCAATATATTATATATGAGCATAAAAATTTCCTTGTTTATTAAATGCCAAAATAACTTTTGATGAATGTTCTATTTAATCTTCTTCTTTTATGTGCAATGTTACTTTGCAGTTATATTTTTAAACAAATAACTGCCTATTTAACTAAATATATGATTTGAAAAGCTATTACACTGAAAGATGACTATCCAATGCAGCATGATAATCTCCAATACTTTGAACTTTGATACCTGATAATCCTGATCAATTAGACACATTTGGAAATTAATTTCTTCTCTCAGTTATTGGACTTGATTTCTAGCCAATGGTGTATTTACTGACCAGTTTTTCATTCTAATCAACTGAGGCAGATTTTTTATTGCAGTTTTGTTTACAATGTGGCAAGACACTAGTATCTGAATCTTTAAGACAAAATGAATTCAGTTGATTAATTCAATCAATTGCATGATGGGATTGTCATAAAGTAATGGATGGGGTTCATAGGCTCAGAGTCAAAACTAATCAGAAAAAATCTGATTTACTGAAATTGAATCCAGATGCTCTAAGTTGTAAACTAGCATTTTATAATATGATCATCAGTAGACAAATAATAACGCTTAGTTTTTTTATGAATGTTACAAAATGGTATTTTCATTGAATTCAAATTCTTTTGCAGTTTTGTTTTTTGATGAAACATGCAATACCTTACAATCAAAATCATTTGTTTTTGATTAACCTTTTCTGCTCCAATGCTTTGGTAGCCAGGACAAGCGCGAATTTTATATTATTTATAAAATTTATAAAAAAATTTTATAAATAATACAAAATTATTAAATGCTAATAATTTATAGTTAATATGCTATTTCATAAATATTTTTTATGTAACAAGCAATGTCATCTTTTCGTTTAGTCAATTTAGATAGAGGATGAAAATTTTTTTTTTATAATTTACATATACATAATTCGCTTTTATCTGTTAGAAAATATAATAAATGATAATCTTAATATACTCACAATAATGATTAAACATTTTATTATTTTTTTGCAGCCTTTTTAACTTTTTACATTATTTATATCCCTAATATTGATTTTTTTATAATAAAAGGATGAAAATTTTTAGTATGGGTTTATAATAAAATAATATAATCATAGCCCGAGTTTTTGGCTCCTCGACTTATGGTGCTCGGACTTACGTACATTTTGAATTGCCATCATTTCCCAAAGTTTCAGTATTTAATTTGGAGTTATGGCTTTTCAGCAGCAAATTAAAAAAAAAAGATGCTTATGTTTTTCAAAATAAGGTCTACAGTATTTCTTTTAGTTATAAATGTTTTATTTATGTTAGTTATTTACCTACATGACAATTATAGTGCATTAATAAATGAAAAAAAAAGACATTGCTTCGACTTATGGATATTTTCTAGTTAAGGCATCAGATAAGCAAACTGCAGCCCTCGGAACTACTTAATGCGGCCCTCCAACTAATAGCTATAATGCCAAAACTTTTATTGATAAATAAAATCAATACAAAAAAATATCAAATCTGTTCTATATCTCAGTAATATAGTTCATGTAATTTCTAGAAAAGCAATAAATAATAATTCATTTGGTAAACTATAGATGTCATTACAGTGTCATATTTCTTATAAAAATAGATTTGATTAACCATTAACCAGAATAAACATAAGAAATCGGTTGGCAAAATACATTCAAAATCAAATAAAATCGTTTTGTCAGTCATTCAACACAATACCTTTTATAATTTCGCTTCCTAAACAGATATGTTTTTAATTATTGTTTGAAATTTAAAATGATTAAATTATGATTTTAATATATAATTTGAAAGAATTTCGACCCTGCGAGCTTCTCTGAGAAAGGTGTTTCACTTTTTTTCGGACTGCTGGCATTATTCAAACCCATAATACAGGCGATCGGATGGCCAAGTGGTAACCCGTGTCTGGTATCTCCTGAAAAGATTTTTCGGGGTGCTGGACCCGGCCCGACGATTCCCGTCCTTCATATCCTGCCTCCCTCCAGGAGTGTGAGTGCAGCCCGTGGTTGGAACTGGCCACGCCCGTTAGTAATCTCCCTGATTGGAAATGGGCGTAAAATATTCAAGAAAACCCATGATTCATATAACGGCAATGAAAGCTGATCTACTAAGAAAATTGGCTTAATTTTAATATGTTACACTATAGTCACAAATGCACCCCTTAGGATATTAATATATAATTTAAAAGAATTTCGACCCTGCCGAGCTTCTCTGAAAATGGTGTTTCACTGTTTTCGGATTGCTGGCATTATTCAAACTCATGATTCATAACGGCTAATGAAGAACTTGATCTACTAAGAAAATTGGCTTAATTTTAACATGTCACCTTTTATGACTTTTTTCGGACTGCTGGCATTATTCAAACCCATGATTCTTATAACGACCAATGAAAGCTGATCAGACTGCTGGCATTATTCAAATCCATGATTCATATAACAACTAATGAAAGCTGATCTACTAAATGGCTTTATTTTTAGCATGTCACCCTTTTATAATATCTTAGTCACAAATGCACCCCTTAAGATCTTTCTATTTTGGCTACATAATTTTCTATGAGAATTTTATCACCTCAGACAGTTATTAGGTGAAGGCGAGATTTCGGGAGTTTTTTTTTGCCATTTTGTTTTACGCCGCTTTCCAATCAGGTAGATTACTAAAGAGCAGGATCACTTCCAACCACGGGCTACACTCAGACCCGTGGAGGGGGTCAGATGGTGAAGGATAGGGGTCGCTGAGAAAGTTCGGCCCTAGACTATATTTCATTGATGCAATATGGCCCTTTCTCCCAAAAGTTTGCCCAGCCCTGTCTGGAATGTAAGGTGACGTAACTCCGGGGTATGTCTGTATAAGAATTAATCATACTAAATTAGATATTTAACTCAAAAATTTCTAAAATTTTTCCCTTTACAAAACTGATTTTTCAATTAAAAATTTATCTACTTTACTATTTCAGATTTTAGAATTCGATGAAAACAACTGAACAGAATATCATCGGAATTTTTTTTTTCTATTATTTCTTTACAATTTATTATTTATTTTGATATTCCGTTAATTTCTAAAGTTATAAAATTCTTAACTTGTCAACAGATATGTAGATTTCATTTTACAACAAGTAAATATTACTGTAATGGCTTTTCAATATCCTCGATTATAACGGTTACTCGAACCCTATTCAAATAACCATTATAAATAAATTCGAGTATCCAATATAATGACTATTTGAATCCTACTCAAATAGCCATTAAAATTCCATAACACTATACCGAACAGAATCAATTGTACATTCAGCTTTTCATAAAGTGGAGAAACGGCAGTTTGTTTTTTCTAAAAAAAATACATTTTCTGAAGAAACGTATCGATCTGTTGTCTACAGATTTAAAGAAAAAGAATATTAAATATTCTATATAATATTATGTTATATCTCTAATGATATTTTTATAGTAATTACTTGTTAAATGCCCTATTTTATGATCGATAATCGTTCACGATTTGAGGATATAAAATAATTTTTTTTACCAGTTGGGTAAGTTACATTTATAATAATTTTGATAACATTTTAATATTAGATTTATCTTTATATTATGAATGAAAATTCTGCTTGAAAAATTAATGTTTAAAGAGAATATAAAATAGTTTAGGCGACATGTTTCAACTATGCCAGTGATATTTTGTTTTTATTTTATAAATGGTAACTGAAAGTAGTATAAATGCATTTTTTCGACTTTATTTTTAGTAATATTTCCAATAATCAACGCTTTATGATCACTTTACACGTAGGAGGCTCGTAAAATGTGTTTTTATATTTTTAAATGACTATATTTCAAGTAAATTACATTGTGCCTAAGTACCTCTCACAGTCATTATTTTATATCGTGGCTGTATGACAGTTATTATAGGATTAAAAGAAAAAGACTTATATACTTAAAGCTCATTTGTAGTGGAGATTATTAAGAATTTCTAGTTGCAATTGTTTCTTTAGAGATTCTAGAGTCTCTAGAGCAGCGTTCGGATCTCTGAAATATCATCTCGGTTGAGGTCACTTATCTTCAAATGAACATATCCGAGTTTCTATTCAGAAGTGCTCCCGTGACTAGAACTCCTCTTTATTTCCCCATGGGATAGATGCTTTCGTGTCGTGGCAAGACACAAAGGAATCTATCCCACCAGAATAATTTAAGATAGAGTAAGATTTCTGTTTCCCAAGCGTAATTCGAGATTAATACTATTTTAACATTAAATTATAAATACGACCTGGATCATTCCAGAAAATGATCCATGAAACTGTTAGAGTTATAAAAATGAAGTTCGTTAGAATGATTATTTTATACGAGAAAATAATCTTTCACGGAGAAATTTGTCTTCGGATTAAATTTTTTAGAATTTATCTGTTGCTTTGAAACCACAGAATAAGTCAAATTGTAACGATTCTGATAGAATACTCAACTATTGATTATCCAATTCGGAGTCTGCAGAATAAGACCAACAAAATCAATCTTGTATCTGCTAGTATCCAGAGTAATATCACTCAATACTCCAACTAAGCAGGCATACTGAACTTTCAATGTGCCTCTGTCATTCTTTACACTAGACTATTAGAACTGAAATATAAGAAATCACTTAATGTGACCCAAACAAAACTTATGATTAATGATATTTTGCTGATTTTTAATTAATACAAAAATTCATCATAAATCTGCTAACTAATGCTAAATATATTAGCAGAAGATCTGTTTATTTATTTGTTATAAACATATTTTACTTCAATAAAATTCTAAACTATATATGAAAACCTACGTTAAAAATTCATAATTTTATTTAGCGCAAGAAAATTAAACAAAAATATTCTATATAGATTCACTTTTATAATATATAATATGCGTTATTATAACAGTAAATTTAACAGCTTTTTATTTTTGTAAACATTACAAGTTATAATAGTTAGGTTTACGAATTCTTGTTGGAGATAATCTTCCATTTTCATTTAAATATGATTAAGATCCTATTTAACTTTCGAGTGCAAAGTTTATGCTTTCTAAAGTAGTTAATTTAATGAAGAGACAGTTTTATTATTGTGTTATTTTTATCATCTTGTAGTGTAAAAGCGGCATTCTTATCACACGACAAATTGACGAAGAAAAATTTAGTGTAATAAGATCTGCTTGCGATGACACGTTATCTTGTCATTTAGATACAGATGGCTGAAGCTTCATTTTGTCAGCTCTTAGCTTTCAACAGTGAAGTGTATTAGGAACGTTTTATTGACAGAATTTTATTGAAAGAACTATCATTTATTTATGAAAAAAAATTTTTTTTCTTGATTCGTTAGCTGCGGCAGAATCGATCATTATTACAGTATATATAGTTTCAACGATTCAGTTTTTTTCAGGTAAATAAATAATTGTTACATTTTGTTAATCATTTTTTTTAGAATTGCTTATCTGTCTCCAGAATCGAATGTGAATAGAGTATTTTATTATTAAATATCATACAGCATACAATAAAAAATAATTGTCAAAATGCATATTTAATAGTACGAGATAAAAAATGACTAAATAATGATTATAAAATATTACAATGCTACTTATACTGCTACCTTTACATGATGGTAATATCAAAATGTTTCTGTGCAACATTTCGTTTAGTCTTGAAGTTGATAAATGATTCTTGGGTTAAAGGCCATCGCATGCCTTAACAGAGTCATTATTTGTCTGCACCAACAACCTAACTAGAAGTTACTTCAAGGATTTAGACGTCTTGTAAGATGTATGATCGTGATTCTTAAAATTGGATTTGTATCAGATTTATCTGATCTTAGAGATCTAAGACACAAGGCCCGACAGAATTTTCACCAGCATCTTACAGCGATTCCTTCTTACAACAGATGGTAATACTGTAAATCTTCTATGTAAATCGAATCATAGGAAAGTCAAAAATAAACTAATACGTGTAAAGAAAGTAAAGAAGTGAAAAGAAGTGTTAATCCCATAACTTCAACCATTTAAAAATTTATAAAATTAGTTTAAAAGATGATAATAGATTATTATAGAAGTTTGAGGGACATTAAAATTTTTAAAAATATATCTTTGTTGCTCATGAATAATAATCTAAATTGAAAATTCCTTTTAGGAAAGAATGACCATAACGTTATTTCCCATGGATGAAAGCTTTAGGCCCATATTTTTGTGTTCGATTTGTATTTGTGTATGTAATTTAAGTTTGACGCAATCTCAAAAAATATTATTGATAAAAAAATATTCAAATATACAATTCCAAGTAATCTTCGGATATTTTTAGCAAGAATGTATTGTAAGACTGGCCAGATAACGGAATTTCAGATATATAATGCAGTTTGTGTGTTAATTCTTACGCCATTATCACTTCGGCACCATGGCTAGCAAAAAATAAATTTTAAATTAAATGATTTTATAGGTTAGATAAGAGTAAATTAAGTCGCCGAGTCACACGAGATACTTTTGGTTGCTGCTGCTTTTAGATTCCATCACAAACATTCATTTATTATAGTATTTGCAATTTCGTTTTCAATTTTAACGTTGATTTAACCAGAATATTTTGTTACGACGACATCATCGTGATATCATCCTACTGTTATGCAGTCATGCTGTCATGGATCAACTATAGTTCAGTTATAAACTTTATGGATATTGGGTTTACATTGAAGCATGCAGAAGTTCATTTGGCCATATCGTTCATTTATTATAGCATTTGGAATCAATTAGCTTTTGTGTCCAATCTTAACATTGATTTAATAAATATATTATGTCACCATGACATTAACATGGTGATTAAGTGACATTGCTCAGTGTTACGTCACCCAACATTGTTTTTGCAACTTCATTCATTGTTACGTCACGATGCCTATATGAATATGGTGTCATTCAATCACAGCGAGTTGTGCGCCATGTGACGTTTCATAACAATGATGTTTGTGCCGTCATCAATTGTTACGACACGCTGAGATCATACAGAACAACTACAATATCATTTCGAATTTCAACGTCACACTGAAAGCCATTCTCGTAACCACTCCAAAAAGTCCCATCCCTGGGGCGACTCAGAGGTGGGATTTTTTGAATCTCTCGAGATAGCCTATGTTACCCGCAGGGCCGCGAGAAGTCTTCATGCTAAATTCGGTTCCGATCAATCAAACGATGCGGAAATCTTTGTAGAACAGACAGTATACATTTATGCATTTTATATAGGGCCTATATACATATAGATTACTTGAAACTATATATTCAGATATCTTTTAGCAAGAACATATTGCAATGTACAATTTGGAATAATCTTACTAAAAATACCCGAATATACAGTTCCAAGTAAATTTAATATACAATATATTAAAGAAAGATTTTCTTACCAAATAGATTTTTCAGCCTTCCTGCAAATATGCTGATTTATTTCACTATTTAAAAACATATTTGTTTTTATTGAAGTAGAAAATTTTTGTAAGAATCTAACATACACATAACCATCAATCAACACCGATCAGAAACAATCATCACTTTTAATGAGTCAATCCAAATATTTTTTTGTGAACAGAATATGAGTTGATTTGTTTAGTTATATTTTGTTTTCGCATAGATATCACCACGACAATCAACACCGATCAGAAACAATCATCACTTTTAATGAGTCAATCCAAATATTTTTTTTTGTGAACAGAATATGAGTTGATTTGTTTAGTTATATTTTTTTTTCGCATAGATATCACCACAATTACTTTGTATCGTTTGATTTATAAATAACAAATAATTGTTTTAAATACTCTTTCTCTATTACAAACAAACAAAATAAAAATTATCGTAATCAATAAATAATACAGAATAATTTAATTAGATGCTTACGAAAGTTAAACAAATACTAATTCACTGGCATTAACATACGACAGAATCAATATACGCCAGAATTAATCGTGTTTTTAATATTTGATTCAGAAAAAGGCTAAGTTTGCTCGAAAGTTTCCACTCGAGTAAACAGAAACAGTCATATTTTTTCCAAATGGTTCGATGCGTTCAACCAGAATCACTTCATTAAGAGATTTCTCTCGTATAAGAGAATCTTACCAAATCCCACAGATTCGTATCAAGACATCATGGATGACAAATTATTAGTCTCTTGTGACCTATTCATCTATTGATATCGTCCAATCCAAGTATTATATTCTCATACTATTATTTTTTTATTATTGAGAGATACATTTTTCAAAGTTATATAGCAGATAATTCTTTGAGTAAATAACCCACTATATTTTATTGATGCAAAGCTAAAAATTAGTTTCATAAAATAATACATGTACTATGAGTTTCTCTTACTTAAAACTCATATACTGTATGTATAAATAAAATATATATATATATATTGAAAACACATCAGTCCACTTTGCAATATTACTATATATATATAGGCTATATTGCAAAAATGGACTGATCTGTTTTCAACATAAAACTCGAAATATAAGACCCGATTTTAAGGAAATATCTACTCCCATCCATGCATGACAGAAGAAATCTGGAAGTTTTTTACACGAATCGAAGTTATTTCAATAGGAAAAAAATTTATAATATTCAAAAAATATAAGTTCAAAATAAATCATTTATATATTTTAGCTACTGATCATGAAGATTTATCTGATAAAAATTTTAATTCAAAAAAGTCCAACTTTCTGGGACGATCTCGACTCGGGAGTATCTTTGTATTTTATTTTAAATAAACACGAATAAATTATTTTATTAATATTTAATGAATAAGAATATTCATATTTTCAACGGTAATATTCTTCCTTCAGTTAACCTTACAGAATACAAAATTGTTGAACTTTTAACGATTGAGCGTGTAAATTTATAGTTTATTGTTTCGTCCTAAATAATGATCCATATAAAAAAATTATTTTTTGATTAATGCTTTATTAATATAAAATTTGAGCTTTCGAAATATTTGAAATATATCATAGCGATTTTTTTATGCTCATACTTAAAGTATGAGTGTAAACAATCAGTACAGGAAAGAGTTACTTGCCTATTTTTTGAATATTTTTGACATTTTGGAGTGATTTAAGATGCAGGAATAAAATATATGTCAACAAGACCTACAATGACATAGAAACCCTAGCGAATTTCGCAAAAATCAATTGAATATCGTAATTCAAAAGTTACTAGAGGGTATTCAGAAGCTTGAATATCCATCATTATTACGTTTAGGGAATTAATTGATGTGACATCAACGTTATTTTCGTTAGCATGATATTCCTTCTAAACTTTTTAGAAATCCATTAATTAGTTCAAAAGATATTAAGAAATATTTCAGAAGTTTAATACCCGCTATCTTTTAATTATAAGCATTAAAACTTCTGATTTACTTTCTTAATATACTTTGAAACTAATTAATGTATTTTAAAATACAGTATCTTTTGATCACATAGTTGCAATTGCTATATGATTGAAAGATCGGAATGAGGTCATCTTTAATGACATAATATTGTATATCTAATACCCACACAATGACATACAGCAACATGGTGTTCTTATAAAATCTCACTTTTCTTCGGATCATGGTCAGATTTATTGTAGCTAAACATTAAATGCATTTAATATCTTTTTTAATGAAGTATAAGGAGAATTTATAAAATCTCACTTTTCTTCGGATCATGGTCAGATTTATTGTAGCTAAACATTAAATACATTTAATATCTTTTTTAGTGAAGTATAAGCTGTAGTTTTCCTAGCTTATAAGTAAGTGTGGTCCTGCTTCTGATTAATAAGTTAAAAAGAATTTAAACGATATTTCATCAGTGCAAAGTTTAATTGTATAAAGGATGTGCTAGTCAACAGGAAGTGAATTGAATAAGGCTCGTGAAACACTATCTAACCAATTTACTAGCACCAACATTACATTCCATCTTAATGAATCGCCTCTCTGTTACAGTTTCGTATTCTTGATTCGTGGTAAAATGACCATTCTCCTAATTGTATTGATCAGTGACACAAAGTTAACAAAGTGAAAATTTCACTTTTAATCACTTTGAGTGTTTCCAGATTTGATCAAATTTACATAATGATTAAGTGATGTTTTTAATTCGTACTGTTTTAAGAAAATAGTAGTAGTAAGTAAACATAAGTAGAGTACATAAAGTATAAATTTGTTATTGTTGTATAACATAATCTGTTGTGCTTCATATAAAGAAAAATTAACAAAAAATAAATAAATATTTGAAAGATACAATTTTCAATATTTAAAAAGTCTTGCGATAAATAATAATAAATTTTATATTATTTTAATTATTTATTTTGGTGATTTCAGAAAAATTTATCTTTTAACGCAAGTAAAAATTTATATATGTACGTTTTTTTTCTTCACTTTCTTCTCTCTTGAGTCATTCACTTATATAGATGAATAGGAGTATTTCTTCAAGTCACTTGGGTGCAGTTTTGACAAATACTGTTTTATTCCAGAAAGATGTCAAATCTCATATTTGTAACGAGTCGAACACTTTTTTACTCGACATTTTCGACAAAAGAATTTTGTTCAACAGATTTATTTATGTTAAAGAGTGTGGTATTCAGAGATCTGTAACCTGCAACCAGTCTCCTTCCAAAGAAATAAAAATCTTTTTATACAAGAGAAAATCTTCTTTGATAGCTAGGAAATAACTGAATCTTTTTTTTTTTTTTACATTTCAATACATTTAATTTTTGTGCAATAAATTAATCATATTTTCATTTACGAATTTTATGATTTAATAAGGAATACCAATAAAAATAGTTTATGAAAAAATATTTAAAGTCGATTAAATTAATCATATTTTCATTTACGAATTTTATGATTTAATAAGGAATACCAATAAAAACAGTTTATGAAAAAATATTTAAAGTCGATTGTTTGAAGTTTTATTAATACTTTAAACAGGATAAACTACGTATAAGTAGAAAAATATTGGAAATTTAGGATAAAGTGACAATATTAACACACTTGCAAATTTTATATCCATAGCTGCATCAATAAAATTTTGAAAAAAATTATAAACATTTTTATTAAAATACTTTTCGAGTGAATATAATATCTTTCATGTGTATTAAGTAAATTCAAATATTAAATAAATGTATAATTTAAAAAAATTTCAAACAGCCGCCATATTGTAATCACGTAGAGTCGTCAAAATTAGTTATCGTGGGCCACATTTAGGATAAAAAAATGAAAATTAATCAAAAATTTAAATGATTTCTGATTATATGTAAAAATCATTTCATTTGGTTATAATGTCATTCATTCATGATTGATAGTTTCAAGAATAGCGAAATTGTGGAGAGATTTCATGTCTCAATGGTCACCATTTTGTAACGAGACTTTTAAGATCTCAAAATTAATGGGCACCATATAAACAAGAATGGAATCACTTTAAAAGACGATGCAATTTTAAGTAAATTTGAAATTTCATGTTTCAAACGGCCATCATCTTGTAACGAGAGCACTTATGATCTCAAAATTAAGTTATTTACTGGAGATCAAAAAATACTTATAAAATTTCAAATTTCTCTGTCATTAGTTACAATAATGATATAGAATGAATAGAATATTGACAAAAAGTCAAACGAAATAATATACGATATATAAGTTTTTGCTTTTAGAATCATAAAACTATTTCTGCAAATTGAAAATAATTTTTTTTTCCGTAGTAAATTTATTGCTGCTGATCTACAGACAAGTTTTTCTTTCTTTATTGATAAACAAGTTGAGCATAATGGTCTTTCAACATAAAATAATTATTTGTTTATTTTTATTCTTAAAACGACGAAATTCTTATCAGTGATGGCATTATGGAACAATTTTAACTCCTCTGAGAACGGTTTTCACAATTTGAAACTGCTTATTATTTATTATAAATTATCAATACAAATTTATAAAAATTTTTGTTTGTAATATTTTCTTATAAATAATATCATGAAAGAAGTTGGCAATAAGAAAAGAAAATCTACAAATAAGTACATAATGTTGCTAAAAAATAGAAAAACTTATTAAAACTGATTGAAGAAGAATACTTTAGGTTTCTTGGATTATTACGAATTGTCTCATGGGTACACATAAAGTCTTCCACTAGATGGTTGCAATGATGTGTAGAAAATAGATTCATGTTCATTGTTCAAAGGGAGAATTCTATAATTTATATCAAACTGTTTTCTAGATTAACTGGAGATTAATTTTTTATTAAGTTAAATTTTCAAATTTAAAGAATTTTCCCGTAATTGTGTAAAATTTCCAAGACATATTTTTATAATAAATTTTTTTAATTAAACTAAAAATTCAGTTACAGTTGTCACGCATGTGAATACAGTTGTGATACTGTCAATGAAAATATTTTACAGAATTTTGAAAATATAAAACAATTACAAAACAACGAACTATCGTGGAGCACAATTTTTGTTATTTCCTATTCTACAAATTATTGAATTAGTTTAGAAAAATATAAAAAGTTTTACAATTTCTCTCAGTTCTTCTTATCTTGGATAAGAATGTTCATTTGAAATTTGAATGTTCTGCCATGTTAAGTTTTTGAGATAGCTTAGTGACGGCTGAACACGAGATCAATTTTTTCTTGTAAAGAATGTGTAAAAAGATTTTAAAAAATATTAAATCAATTATTCAAGTTCGTAATTATGAATTAGTAATAATAGTTAAGTCATTCTTTAATTGTTAAATTTTATTAAAATTTTTAAAATTTATTTGACAACAAATACAGTATTATAAAATATCTCAAATGACATAACTATTGATTATATTAGATTCATCTCTAAGTAGATATATCATACACAAAAAATATAAATATTTTGACATAACTATTGATTATATTAGATTCATCTCTAAGTAGATATATCATACACAAAAAATGTAAATATTTTATTACCATTTTTATTTCTATAGCTTCTTAGTTATTAATTTTACGCAGGCCATCATCGACTTTTTCTTTTCAAAAATATAATTTAGATTTAATCCAACTAAAATCTGGTTCATCTGCCATTTTGAGCTTCTGATATTCTATATACTTTTTATTTGTTTATCCAAATATTATTTCAGACGTGTTATCTCAAATAATCCCTGTTATTTCAGGCGTGTTTGTCTCACATATTTTCAAAAAGAGTTCAACAAAAATGCAACTTACATATCTCTAATTGATACTGGTGCGAAATAATCGCCTTGAAAGCAATCGAAAGGGAATAAAAGTCATCCGAGAAAACGAATCTGTTATGGAGCGAAATAATCGCCTTGATAAAAAAAAATAAACATTCCCTAGGGGTCCGAAGGGTTATGAAATATGATACTTTCTGATTTATGATGTTTTCTCTCACTTTATGAAATTACTAACTGCAGATATCAACTAGGACTTACACAAAACCGAGAAATTTCAAAACAGTTTAACCAAAGTTTACTCTTAAAACCGATTTTCTCAGAATTAAGAAAAATAATTAAAAGCTTATAGCTATTTATTTATTTTATCTTGGGTAGGTTGTACAAAATATAATTAAATCTTTTAAACAAAATATCTATCACCTCTTATAGTAAAAATTAAAAAAAAAATTAAAATGCTCCAAAAAAGTAAGCAGCTTGAGATTATACAAAATTACAAATTGTATTCAAATGCTTTGAAAATAAAACCTATATTATTGTATAGTAAACAAAAAAATAAGCTCTATAATAATAATAATTAAATAAATAAAAATGTGGAAAAAATAGCTTGAGGAAATTACTTTACTATTTATTGCTCAGCTTTTTTCCAAAAATAATCCTTTAAAAAATCAGAGTATATTAAGCATTTTTCCTGATAGACTTGACCTTATTTTTGTGTTAAAAAGAGACCAGTGATCAAAAACTCTCTCTCAGATTGAATACTTGTTGCCAACAAAGCAACAAAATTTGTTTCTATAATGTAATGTAAAATATTAATTACTTTTAAAAAATCAATAATTTTTTTTGTCGTGAACTTTTTCTAATCATTTTATGGCACCCCTATTGTTTAGCGCCTTTGTGCGGTGTACAACCTGCACATCCACTTCTACCAGCACTGCCCGCAAGCACTGAATAAAGAGTTTAAACAAGAAAAATACACGATTAAAACAAAGCAGTTGACAAATGAACAAACAAAAGAAAATATGCATAACAAAAAACTATATTTGAGGACTAAATAAAAAATATTTGAATCCGGTTTTAGAAGCTCAGTTTTGGTTTTAACGACAATGTGAAAACCGGATTTAACCAGTTTTATAAAACTGGTTTGCAAGCCCTAGTATCAACTTTTTCAGTCTTTCCAGTTTTTATGCTGTTTTCTAATAAAGATTAGTAAATAGCATTGTCATTACATCCTATGCAACTTTATGCCACTTTTCAAACAGTGGTTACTAAGTATCAAAACATTCCAGTGCCCATAATGAAATCCTAGTGGGATCAACAGAACTGGATTCCTGAAAAATCTGGAGATATGGAACCTGAAATTAAACTTGGATCCTCCAAGATAGTGACTACTTTCTCATAACAATTTTTGAAAGATGGGGACTGATGGATGAGATCCAGATCTCTAAATGCATATATAGACATAGGATCTGAATTGAATCTGGATACTCCAAGTAATTGATCAATACAAATTGAAGTCTTTATAATGTTTTCATGCTTAGCAATCAGCTTCATTAAACTCATAAGAAAATTTTTGTTATTTTAAATAATGCTATTTAGTAATTTTCTTAGAGAGCTAAAACAAATCATAACATTTAACACTAAGTATAGAAATTATTTTGTTTTCATTTATATTTGAACATATTTCACTGAAAAACAGTTGCTTTTTTTGGGTTCAGGAACAATTTTTTTTATGGAAATTAATGGCAGTTTAAACTTTAATTTACAAGAATTAATTTCCTATATTGATATTAAACTGTATTCATATACATTATTATTTTATGAAAAAAATATCTGCAACTGTCTTCTTTTAGTTAGTTTTATGATTTCATATGTGCATACACTATTTTATTATTGAGTATTCTACACTATCAAGACTCAAGCTTGAACCTTATGCATTCTACATCATTGTTTTATAACAAATCTTCAAGTATTATAAAACCTAATTCATATCAAATTTTTGATTTTTATAATTGAAATTTAGTAATTTGAAATAAACTTTCAAATATTAGCACTATCTATGAATTAATAACAAATTAGAATTTTTAATTACTTTACTGAAGAAAAACTTGAATCAGTCTGGAATCAAACAGAACTTTTAGACTAATGTTCTGATGTCCTAACTGTTAGATCACAGAGGTCACCTTGCAGATTATATTATCAAATTTCAGTTATAAGCATCAAGGGTTTTGTTTGGCATGAAATGTTTGATATGAATTAGGTTTGATCATTATTTTATTTGTTTTTAATATAAAAAATGTACTACTGAAATGAGCAACCTATAATTAAGATGTCATATTATTTCTAAAGAATATTTCTATTCTTTAGAAATAATCTGAAATTGTGAAAGAATATTCCTAAAGAAATCTCTCAAATAATCTGAAACTGTGAAAGAATAGAAATATTCTTTCACAGTTTCAGATTATTTGAGAGATTCTTAAAATGATAATTTTTGACAGATGAAGGGGATAAACAGGATAACGATATTGAAATTGAAGATCATTAAATTGGATGGATAGTTATTCTTCAATGCAATTAATTTTCTTTTACAAGGAGTACTTGTTTCTGTTCCAAGTACAATGCCTTTGTTATTCTTCAATGCAATTAATTTTCTTTTACAAGGAGTACTTGTTTCTGTTCCAAGTACCATGCTTTTTAAACAGAAAAAATCATCTTTTTTCTAAGACAATTTTTAAAAAATTCTTAAAAAAACAAATTTATATCAAAAATGTTTCTAACCAAGAAGAGAAAAATATCACACAATAAAAAACAGCAGGAATATCAATATTCCACAACTAGTGTTTATTGGATTATTGTTACACATTACTGGATTATAAAATTACTAAATATTTAAGATTACTGGAAGAAAGACTACAACTTCTCCAACTTATATAAATTTGACATTATATAAAATATTTTCCATTAATTATTTTTTTCAGGTTTTGTAAACATTACTGTATTTGCAAGTTACAAGTTTGAACATATTTAGTTTACACATTACTGAAACATCATATTACTTGATTTATGTTTTGTATATCGTTTGTATATGTAACGTGTAATGTGAGAAGTCCAGTTAATGTCGAGATTAACGGGAGATGTCAACTTAATCTGAGTACAATGAATAAAGACAAAAATAGAAAATAATTTATCTCAATTTTCATTTTTATCTGGATAATCTCGACATTAACCAAAAAGAACTGGATAGCCTTGAAGACTATTTGTAAAACTAAGCACAATTGGATATAAACACACTGCAATAAAATAAGAATTTCTGAACTGAAATGCAAAAATAATAAAGAGTAAAATTTACTGTATTTAAGAAATTATAATACAAGGTGATCAAAAACTCTACTGCCAAACTTCAAGGGGTGGAGAGACAAGAGAAGCACTTTTTGTCCTCAAAATGAACTCTTCATGCCTTAGAAGTTTGACTTGAACCAATCCGAATCAGCCAAATTGTGCTTCATCTCTGCTACAATGAAAGACTGCTGAAGACCCTGATTTTCTGGGAACAGTTTTGTTCATAGAAGGGACATGTTATATGTGAAGCCACAGCAGTCGTGTGTGTCTCAGAAAAATCCTCGAGTGAGACTTCCTTGTGACTTTCAATATCAAGACTGTGTTAATGTTTGGGCCAGAATTCTTGAAGACTTTTTGATCAGCCCATATATATTGCCTCCCCGTCTAAATTCATGGATCTTCTATATGTAATCTCCTCTTACCTAATCTCGATTGTCTACACAGATACACAGCCACAAGGCCAATAAGCAAAAAATGCACTTATGTAATTATTTCTTCATATTCAAATGTGATATTATCTAAGAGCAGTTGGATATTATCAGTATTATCTGGATAAACATCAAAAAATAATAAACACCCACTTCTTATTAAAGATAATCCATATATTTTGGATAATATCAACATTGTCAAGATAATGTTGACATTATCCAAATCTGGACTTTACCATATCATACATACAAAACTTCATTATTTGTTTACTTAATTTTTTATTGTTTGAGTAATAAATATCAGAAGATTCTTTCAATAATTTTCATTATTTAGTTTTAAAAGATTTTACAAAATTTTTATGAAAATTTATACTAAACTTTCATAAATAAATTCTATTCAAACATATATCTAAAAAAGATTATGCAAACTGCAAATTACAGAAAATTTAAAAATTATTGAATTTCTCATTGTAAAATAATCAAATGAAATATTAAGCAATAGCAACTATTTCAGTAAGATAAATTATGTTTACAATTCCACACGGACATCAACATTAAAAATAATAAAATCAAGAAAATATAAAATATTTTTAAGAACAGAAAAACAAAACATACTTAAGTAGGAAAAATATGTAATCATTCAATAATGTGCATATTTCAATGCATAAGCAAACAAAATAATTAATGAAAAATATTCCACTAGACAACCAGAGGATCTGGTAAAATAGACAGCAATATATTATAATTGAAGGTTATCTGGCAAAATAGGCAATATCTGTGTGTGAGTAAGCCTAAACTATTATTTTATTGATCTTTATTTAACTTTATTATAGGAAAATTTCAGAACATAACCTAGTTAAAATTAAGCCTATAGAAACTGATTCTTGGTTTATGGGTTTTTACTTTACAAGCATACACCAGAAACAAATTAGCATGTAAATAATATTTCTCAGTTTTCAGTTAAGATTATTTCTTTAAATTATACAAATGTTTCATAAATATAAGCCCCCGTTTTATGCACCACACCCATGATTTCAAACACTACAATTAGGATATAATCAGTGAATAAAATATATTTAGCTTAAAAAGGTAAAAACAAAACTGTTTATAACTTTTAATGTAACTTTGTAGAATTTTTTTTTTTTAATTATTTGACAGATATCTTCCTCTAATCTTATATTATTAAACTATAGTTACAGTAAAACAGTTTTATATAAGACAGAATATTGACCAAGAGAGAATATTTTTGATATTCTTCTATCTTTGCCAATATTTGAAATTTTGTATATTTTTAAAATATTTAAAAAAATATATTTCATAGTCTTAAATTCTAAGTGCAGCTCCTATATATGTAAATCAAAAGGATTTATAAAGTTTCATTGTATATTCTTTGAACTATTTCATTCTAAAAATGTATGTGATACTAATGAGGATAAATTATATAGAAGTTTTACCTACCTCATCAAGTACTAGAATGTTACATTTGTCCATATGAGCAACATTTTTCTCCATCAAATCTAAAATTCTTCCTGGTGTTGCAATTATTATATGTACTGAAAATAATTATATTTCTTAAAAACTTAGAGAGATATGCAAAAATTTCATAAATTCACAATTAAAAAAAAAAGAAGAAATTGACATATTTAAGCTAAATTATGAAATAGGATACTATATTCTCAAGATTAAAATCAATATCAAATTTTATGAAATACTTTTATATTATTGTTTTCACCACGAAAATCACAAAATACAACACAGAGTCATGACCTCCCAAATAGGTTATCTATAGGCTAGTAACTTAGAATCAGAATCTGAACCAAGTAGCAAGGAAATCAATAATGATTTCATTATTATGTTTTATTCTTTTGTAGCATTGAGATGCCTTTAAATCACTATTTCAAGTATTTGATAACAGGCTTATGCATATTTTTGTTGTTTCCTTACTACTATTCTTTGTTAGCAGTTCTATAATGTTTTAGCATAGGTGAGATCAATAATAGACAATAGTTGAGTAGATACTGTGTTGTTTAAGCACTTGCTTACCACTTAAAAGACTGGGTTCAATTTCTGGGTCCCACATATTGAAAAGTTTTTCAGAAGGGATTCAAGATCAGTTCACTGACCTCATTGGGAGAAAGAATGGCCTATGGTAGACACTGGAATACTTATTGCTTAGTAACTGCCAGTTAGAAAAAGTAGATACTTTTTAATATTGGTTTATATAAAATATCACAAAACCTACCTTTAAAAAGAAAAATAAGCCTAAATACTGACCAAAATAAAATCTCCCAATCATCCAATTTAAAATACCTTGGTCTAATTATTGATAAAAAATATCTTGGATAGAACACACAATATATATATATAAAAGCGTAATTGGTAATGATTGGGGATTTAAAACAAACTATAAAAACTCTGTATGATTGTCTTCTATAACCTACAATTCTATATGCTACAGAAATCTGGGGACCAGCTGTTTTAAAATATCATATTAAGAAAAACTCATCTGTCTGCAGAAGATGATCACAATTAAAATCAGCAAAGCCTACCGACGCCATACTAAAAGTCAAAAGATTATATACTACTAAATACTAAAGACGAATACCAAAATGTTACCCATAGACTTAAAAATTAAAAAACTTATTTGGACTAACAATTGTCTTAAATACCAAGACATCTTCACAACAACTAAAGAATTTTGTCAATATATTGAAATGGAATTTAACTGTGAAGAACTAGCCAGCAACATAATTAAAAACAAAATTGACATAAAATTAAATAAAGAGCAATCTAAGCATCCACCAATAAATCAAATAATAGAAATAAAAAATAAAGAATAAGAATAATAATAATAATATAAACATATTCCCTGACGGATCTAAAAACAGTAATAAAGTTGGCTCAGATATTAATTTATAATCATCAACGACACTATTATATCAAGGTTACTTTAAACTCGGTCCACATTGCACTATCTTACAAGCAGAAATATATGGAATCCTACGAGCCATTTTATTCATAAAATATCATTCCTTCCAAGGTACATACAGGGTTCACACGGACAGCAAAGTTGCTCTTCAAACCAGGGCTGGGGAGCTGGTGCTGGAGTCTGAGCCCGGAGCCTTGGAGCTAGGAAGTTTTGGAGGAGCCAGAGCTAAGCTGATTATATTCAGTGGAGCTGGAGCCGGAGCCAATAAAATTTCTGCTGGCTCCAGCTCCTAACCATCTACCATATATACCTGAATATAAGCTGACTCCCAACTTTACAGTTTGAAAATCGGTAAAAATGCACAACCTGTGTATAGCCTACACCGAATTTAGCACTTAAAATTCAAAAAAAATTTGAAATCAATAAATTATGTGATCTTTGATTTTTAATTAGATATATTAATGCCATTTGCCAAAATAAATATTTTATTGAAAATGTATCAAAATATAGAAGTGATTTATATGATCAATTTCATTGGAATACTATCATTCCAAATCTGATTCTTAAAGGTTTTTTTAATCATTACTTTCTCAGTGCTATGTCAGATATTAATTTATTGTATGTAAATAATTCAGCTCATTTCAAAAGTGGAAAATATATTTTATTAACCTTGAAGATCTTTCAGCTTTATTAAGCCATCTTCAGCACAACATATTAAGTTTAATAAAATATATTTTCCACTTTTGAAATGAGCTGAATTATTGACATTGAATAAGAAGTGGGAAGATATTATGCATTAATATTAATTTATTTTTCACAAAATTACTAAAAGATGAATTTATATTTCACTTAAAATCTATATTAAAAATTATTTCTATAAAAATTCGCTTATTGTAATACGCATTTCGACCATGACTCTGGCCCTCTTCAGTTACACTTATACGTGAATTTCCACAAAAAACCATCTCAAACAGTTCTTCATTAATAAACTTTGGAATTGCCATTCCTTTGTATTAAATATATATTTTTTATTTATTACAATAATCCAAAAATATTACATTTATATAAGATCAAACATATACCTTTATTCTTATCAATCATAACTTATTTTGTTATAGTATAAAAAATAAATACAACAAAGTACTTTCCTTATAAAATTCATTACTATTCCAGAAGTCCAATCTATTTTATATTACATTACTTTCTATAAACAAAAATTTTTATATTTATTAATTTCAATCTATAATATCTACATTATATTACATTACTTTCTATAAACAAAAATTTTTATATTTATTAATTTCAATCTATAATATATACATTTAATATGTTAATATGTTGTTGTTGTATATTTCCCAAACTGGAGTCAATCAGAAGACATAAGCCACCTTTAGGTCGGCCACGCTTATGTTGTTTCTGAGCTGGCACTTCGGCGAGGGTGAGTGTTGAAAGGTTTACAATTATTGAGAGGACCGGTGTACCACGTTTCAGTGAGTCCAAGAATATGATTTTGCCAAACAAAGTCTTTAAATTCAGTAGAGTCAATTTTCATTTTAATACCATTAATATTCCAGCAGCTGATTTTAAGAGGATTATTATCGGACGTTGGAGAAGATTTGCGAATGGAATGGACTAAACTAGGTGTTTTATTTATTCTAAAAAAGAGGAGTAATAGAGTTTTTTGAATCTATGATGTAGGGAGCATTATCAATATATAAAACATCCGCTTTAATTGAGGCTTTCTGTCCTTTTTCACGAGCCTCCTTAAGATAAGGTATCAGTTGTTTTCTTTTTTGTCTAGAAGACTTAGTTAGATCATCTGAAATTGCTACTCTAGTACACCTATGAGGCGTCGAATTTTGGATTAAGGTGTTTTTTATTATTTAATATAGTGTGGAACATATCCTGTCTATCTTTAACATTTTCAAAGGAGATAAGGAGATCTTGAAATTTCGATTGGGACTGAGAGGAGTTTGATTTGGAGGAGAGACTGACTACTTTAGTTGGATTAATCACTTTTACCTTTGGAATGCTTAGATAGTTAAAAATGTAATTTTCGTAAGTCATTAATGGAGTCATATGTGACTCCATTAATGGAGTCACATATTACTCCATAATATGTGACTCCACATATTATGGAGATATTGTCTTGTGGGAGATGATGTAAGATGATGTTTTTTCTTCTATATTCATTTTGACAAAGTTCTAATTTATGTTCAAAAATTGTAAGTTGTTTTTTTGATAATTCAAGTTCTTTTTTTATTTGAGATAAGTCATTGGAAGAGTTATTTACTATCGATTCTAATTGAGAATATTTACTTTTAATTGAAATAAGTTCTGATTTGATTTCGTTCTTGAATTCATTTAGATTTGTGAACAAGGTCTTTTCTAAGTTGGAGATCTGAGAATTAGTATTTTGTTGATTGGTTAAAAGTAAATTTTTTATTTCTGTGATAATAGAGGAGTCATTAACAATAATATCCGAGTTAGTCTTATTAATATTCGGAAGTGTACTGTCAAAATTTGATTCCTCGACGGATGATCGATCAGAATCTTCTAAAATAAAACTATTAATTTTTAGTTGGTTATTGTTTAATTTTGGACGACCTCTTTTGGATGGAAGATGTGAAACGTTGCTCTTTAGTCTAGCTGAAGATTTGGCCGCCATATTGAAAAATCGTAGTATACTAATTTGGATGAAATAAGCGTGAGGAACGAAGAGACCTACCAATTATGTATTCAGGACCAGAGTGGCTTGAAAGGCTTCTGAGTTAAAAATCGAGAGATTTGTTGAATAAACATAAATCACAAATTATAACGAAAAAAACTCGGAGCACCACTTAAATACTGTTCATCAGTTGACGATTGAAGCGCCCTCCTAACCCTAATTGATACAATATTCCCAAAGCTTGTTTATATAATCAAATAATATTTATGAATATATTTTTTAAATATCTAAATTATTAATTTCATAATATTTAAGTTATTAATTTATTAATATCGCTTTAAACATTGAAAAATAATAAAATTGAAAATAAAATAAGAATTATTCATAATGGAGGAGGTTGTACACGATAATTGCATTAATTCAAATATTATTTTTATGACCTCGTAAAAATAATATTTGAATTAGTGCAACCATGCGAGAAATTTCATTAAATTATAAATGTATTTTCATAGCTTACTATGTTAGAAAGCATAAGGGATTAAATTGATCTATGATGCTTTCTAGCATAATAAGCATAGTAAATAAAATAAAAAGACGGTTGCATCATGGATAATCTCTCCACGATGCAACTGTCTAAGATGATTTTTCAAAATTTGAATGTTTTTCTTATGTTAGATTCTTAAGATGTTTACTGAGTAATATAAGACAGACATTTAAAACGTTAAAATAATGATTTTAATAATGGTTTATGGTTACGGGTGCAACGAGAAAATGTTCAATGTTAAGTAACTCCGAGCTAAAAAATTATTTTTGAAACATCGAAAATCTATTTATTCTGTAAAACATGAAAATAAATTTTAGTATATTTTGTTTTATAAGATAAAAATTTGCTGGACGACAACAATTTTTTTATTGTAGTACTAGTAATTGGCAAAAAAAAAATTTTTTATCCAGCCTATTAACTGTTAGCATCCAATATCTTAAAATAATTTCTCTATAAACCATAAATAATTGTTTATTTTAGTAAAATATTAAATTTTAATACCTTTATCTTATATTAACTACTACTTTCTCATAAAGCAATAGTTTCTCTCTAAAGAATGAATAATTGCTCTCAGAAAGCAATAGGTATGTAGAAACTTAAAAATACTTAAAAATTTAGTAATCGATATTTATTGATACATCCATATGTATCGATTTTTAAGTTTTTACATATATTGCTTTCTCATAAGACTAATATTAAGATCATAAGATTATTAAGATTAAGATTATTTAGATCGATATGTATCGATTTTAATAATCTTAATCTACGATCTTAATATATCGATTTTTTACACGGAAAATCTCAAGAAATACAAAATATATGTAATCATTTTTAATTGTATCAAAAACTTCTTTATTTTTATATTTAGATTGTTTAAATTGACCAATATTCATGTGATTGATTATCAATAATGCAGTTAAATTTGCGAATTTGTTGAATTTATTAGAGAATTTTGGTTACTGATCGAATGCTTGCGTAGTAACGATGTTCCAAACGATATAAAGTTTCATCATTATGAAGCTAATTGGGATATCCGATACACAACCTTTCGTTAGTTTCTTTCTGTTATTGGAAACCGGTGAATTCTTTACAAACTATATGCTGCAACTAAAATTTGATAAATTTAACTCCTTAATTCGCATGGATTAGATAAAAGCGATTTTAATCACTTCGAAACAATACATTTTAAATCGTTATTGTGGGTATATAGAAATAGAATTCTGACGTTAATTAGTAATCAGGATTTTGTTACATCGTTTTATTCGAATCCTGGATTATATGCCATAAACTGTGTGGGATTTTCAAGATTTTGTACCTGAGAAATTTGATCCTTCCCAGAAAATTTGCAAATAACGGTTTATCAGAGAAAGAAGTTCATTTATGTGTTAATTAAGCTGAAAAATTGATTTAATATAGATAAACACATAAAATACGTACATAAAGCAAACTTTCTCATATTTATGAGAAACCAATAATAACTATGAGAAAGCAATAACTATGTAGAAACTTAAAAATTGATATATATCGATACATCAATATGTATTGATATGTAGGTATATCGATTTTTAAGTTTCTACTTATGAGAAAACTTGCTTTATGTGTTTAGTTTTATTAAATAAATTTTTCAGCTTAATTAAGGTCCATGTATAATATATATCCCATAAAACATAAACAAACAAACCATAATAATGACAATTCACATAAAAATATGTGTAAATGAATTATAAACAGCGCAGTATAAAAAAATTATAATATTGTACATAAAACTTTTAAAGTATTTTTTAACTTTATACAGTTTAGTTTTTTTATTCAAGATTGCAAAATCAGATTTGTTATACTCATGCAAAAAAAAAATCTTTGTGAGATTGATAATCTAAAAAAAGGGATGTATTAATGCAGGAATTAGAGCGTAGAAATTAGGACAGGAGCTAAGTTATCTTTTGCTAGAATTAAGCCCTTTTTAGATCTAAACTGTGTTATGGAAAATCTTTAGAAAATAAGAATTTTTTTGCAAATTTTATTTTAAACAAGCTTATCTACTTTCAATTTTTTATAGAAAATTTCTTCGTAAGAATACACCGAACTGTATCGGTGATTAGAAGTTAAGTGCATCTTTCGAATAAATCTATTTATTTAAAAAATAAGTATTAAAAAATTCCGTCGAACCAAAAAAAATGATTAAAATGTATTTTTAAAGAGCAATCGTTAATTTCGTGTATCCTTTTTGATGGTTTTAAAGTGAAGTTCAGAGAAGATTATCAAATAAATAATTGAATTCGACTACAAAAGGGATTAAAATAATACAGTATACATCTGAGACACTAAATTTCAATTATCTTTAGTTGAAAAAATAAAAAATAAAAAATTAACTTTTGTTATGACCAATCAAGATAACTTTCAAAAATAATCTGGCATTACTTATTAATTTCTTTCTGGATGTTTTTCTTTCCAACTTTTAAAAATTCATTGATATTGTTTTAATCTCGGCATATAAACACACTAATAATAATTTGAATTATAATATCAAATTTAAATTAAGCTCGAAATTATTCATGAAACTGGTATCAAATTAATTTCGATTCCCTTATGTATGTCGAACTTAAATTATATAGTTTTCCCCAAATCCGTGATGTTCGGAAAACCGAAAACAAAACAAACTTATAGGCTAACATCGTCACAAATATAAAATGAAGTTTAGTTTTGTATTATTCGACAATTAAATAGTTAAAATTTGCTTTTTTTTATGAAACAAAAGTTCTTTTTATCGGGAATATTTACTTAATTGAGTTAACTTTAACAATTTCACCAACTGATGCTCGCTACTGATGAATGTTAAGAGGAGAGCAATGTTTCTGCAAAGTTTATACTCTGATCATAATTTTATTATTACATATTTATAATATTTACTTAAACAAATAAAAAGAATTTGAAACGAACAATAAACAACTATTTAAGAGCTGTTAAAATTAAATCGTTGTTTTAAAGCAATAACATTTTTCTGAGCGAAATTATTAATTTTTTTTTACTAGAAATTATCTCGAGTATAAAAATTACTCATAAAATATTATAGTTTTTGCTAAAGTAACAAATTTATTTACAGATACCTAACTTCATCTCGGCGTAATTAATTTAGGTCCTAATAGACGATGTTTTCTAAAAGCAGATTCTTACAAAGTGAGATATTGACTCGGTCTTTCACTAAGTAGTAAGTTAGTTCTTCCTCAATTTTACTTTCTTTCCATGTCTAAAACTTACGAAGATTGATAACTTATCAATTCTCTCTCTCTTTTAAACTTCATTTTATAATTAATTTTACTAATAGTCTATGTACTCTTTTTTATTAAATGTTCGCATATGAGTTAATAAAATTATACAAAATTTTAAATTTATCGATCGTAACTTTGGAAGATTTAAAAAAAGAGAGTTAAAAATAGCGAACATTCTTATAGATATCTAGATCATATTCACATAATGCGTATAAAACTGATTTGAATTTTGAATTAAATCAGAGGATATTTTTTTCTAAATATTCATTGCTTTTGATGTTAATGTATTTGCAAATTATCTTGTTTTAATGATAGAATAAATCTTGTCGTGAAGAAGAATAAAACGAAAAGGCGCCATATTGATTAGACAATGTAAAAACATTGCATCTTGACGAGTAACGTAATATAAATTGTCTTGAAGCCATCTATCGATAAATGTTATTAAATAAAAGATAATTTTTATAGTTATGTTCTAAAAATATTTTTTAAAACATATTCTATAAAAACTTAAAGATTAGAAACGATAAAATTGAATATAATTTGATATGTGATAATAAATTTAAATTGCTCTAATAAAAATGAAGTTTCGCATATTGCAGTGGTGTATATCTTTAATTTATACTTATATAAAAATGGAAAAAATATACGTCAAAGATAAATATGAAAGAAGCAGAAAGACTGAATATTAATTCATGATAATTTTAATTTAAAGTTTCATATTCAAGAAAATTGTGATCTGACAAGTGAATTTTCTGATGGTGCTTCTAATTTTATTTTAATTTAAAGTTTCATATTCAAGAAAATTGTGATCTGACAAGTGAATTTTCTGATTGTGCTTCTAATTTTTTTTTTATAAAAATACAAAACAGGAAAGAGACATTACATAATAGAAATTTTTTATTCATAACAGTATTAAACATAATTAAAAATGTATCTGTAAATTGGCTGAAATTAAATAAAATCATTAATCAGATGCTCTGAGTGTTTCTTATCATTTTCAGTGGTTCAAAATCTGTTACATGGGATGCCAAATTTTGTTAAATCTACTGTAACTCTTGTTAATTCTCATATTTTTGTTTGAACGAAATTTTTATTGATTACCAATATCAATTAGTATCGTCGAAGCAAAGTATTAGTCGTCCATAAATCCGTTGGTGAATGTTGCAAGATTTGAGAAGCATTGATATATTGAACTGTCGAAATTTTTATTGATTACCAATATCAATTAGTATCGTCGAAGCAAAGTATTAGTCGTCCTAAATCCGTTGGTGAATGTTGCAAGATTTAAGAAGCATTGATATATTGAACTACAATGTTATCATTTGGTATTTATATACTTCCGAAATTTATATTTATCCTCGGGAAATAAACTTTATACCTACAACAAATGGAAGCAGTTGTTATGCAAATTAGGTTTCGGTTGTAGTTCTAGATATTTACCATCATATCTCACAACTTGCGTTCAACGAAAAATAATATATTATAAATCTGAATGAATAAGAAAGAAGAATACGGTATTATGCGGTATAGTTCATCTATTCTTCATCAAATTATAAAGCAATAAGCGTATTTTTTTATATTAATTGTGTACAATATGAAAACTTTCAACTTAGTTTCAATAGATAGCATCTTGTAGCATTTTCATCACATCTTTCAGAACATTCTGCTATTCTATGTTTGCATTATATTCTCATGATAAATCCGTACGAGAACAATATAAAATATTCTACAATGCGATTTTTGTTATGAAAATTAAGCGTAAATGTAGTTCTAGATATTTACGAGTTATTCCAGTTTTTATATTTAGTCAAATATCGATGATACATTTATGAATAAGAATTTTAATTATTTCTGATATAAATATCTGAATAGATGTTCAATAGAGCATGAAATAAAGAAATGAAAAATTCGATTATATTTATCTTAAAATCTAGGCAACTGAGGGGAAAATATTTTATTTTATTTATGTTTTTCTATAAATAATGTAACTTACAGAGAAATACGACTGCTTTGATCGTAATTTTTATTAATGATTAATTTGAGAAAATAACAATAATAATCTAGAAATTAACGTAATTAGTAATATCAACAAACGTGATGGATAGTTGTTACAAATGTTTAAATATTTAATAAAAATCATTGTTAAAAATCTTAGTTTCAATAGATAGCATCTTGTAGCATTTTCATCACATCTTTCAGAACATTCTGCTAATGTTTGCATTATATTCTCATGATAAATCCGTACGAGAACGATATAAAATATTCTACAATGCGATTTTTGTTATGAAAATTAAGCGTAAATGTAGTTCTAGATATTTACGAGTTATTCCAGTTTT
>AYEL01010220.1:0-10187 GCA_000484575.1 Olivierus martensii | reverse complement strand
ACTTTGTTTATACCTTGCTTGGAGGGCTATTTTATGTTATTATCGGTATTTAAAGCAAGAGATTTTTGAATTATACGTGTTTAAACAATTTAAATATAGGTCAACAAATAAAATAAAATACTGTACTTGTATCACATTTAAAAAGTTCATACCAATCAACTTGTGTGATGTGTCTGCTCGTAAAACATGTCCTTACAAGCTCTTACAAGCACAGACCTGCATGTCACAATTAACGTGTTGCATGTTGTGCGAGTTAAGGGGCAGGATGAGAAGTTACATATCTCCAAATTGCTCGTAAAACATGTCCTTACAAGCTCTTACAAGCACAGACCTGCATGTCACAATTAACATGTTGCATGTTGTGTGAGTTAAGGGGCAGGATGAGAAGTTACATATCTCCAAATTACATAAGTTGGGTTTACATAAGTCAGAATATTACTGTATAGCTAAAGATGTACTTACCTAGATTACTCCCTTAAGTGCCAGATATATCAATATCTAGCTGTAATTGTCGGCCAACCAGTAATTAAAATTAAACCTAATTAATATTCAAAAACTTAAAATTGAGATATCTCACTTAATTTTCAATGAAATTGTTTGAAATTATCAAATTTTATATAATATTTTGCCCTCTTTCTAACTGTGTAAGCACTTTTTGGAATATTATTTTTTTCACAACGTTTCATTCTATATATGACATCACAGAAAACATAATTGTTTTATATGAAATCTTAGCCATCCATTGAAATGATTGATATTATTAGATAATCATTTCTCCTATGAATAAATCAGGCCATGAATGAAGAAATTCAGCTGAAATTTTCAGAAATTATAAAAAAACCAAGAGTTATGTAACTTTTGTTGAATGAAATTACATCATATAATTATTAAAAACATTACATAAATTCAATGAAATATTGTCATTTTTATTAATATTTCATATTTATTAACTTATATCATTTGTACAAATTTTAGCAGTACTTTTTAAAAATTTTTAAATTTATATCAAAAAATCTTAACATATATAAAAATACACTTAAGGGATTAAATAATCATTTAAAATCACATTTGAATGAGAAAAACATGATAGTAATAAATGCACATGCTGTTCAAATTCTTATCTATTCTTTTGGATATAATAGATACAATAGATCTTGATAATCTCCAAAGGTTATTGAGAAAACAGACATTGTTCCAGACCATCCATCTTCATAAAGAGGAGGAAGAAATCTTAGATATAAAGAATCTATGTAACAAATAAATTAATGCATTACCAGAATATTTCTTTGCTTATAGCTTGAGCTACACAAATGTTTTCTTGGATTGCAAACATACACTAAAAAAAAAGTAAAGCATTGATATTGTGCAGAAACTGTATTCTTAGAATCAATATCAATCTGCTTCTTCATGAAAAATATTATTAGGACTAAACTAAACTAGTATATTTTTGCAGTCTGATGTCTCTGAGTTCCTTGTCCAAAAGACATCAAGTTTGGTTAGTTTTAATTAAGCATTTATATAAAACATAAGATATAATATATTTGGCAACTGCCAGTTTTAGAGCCCATCAGAGACTGGCCAACATCTATGATGGGGTCGACCAGAAGGTTGAAGGATGGGGTTCAATAGACTAGGCCCAGACTTCTGAAGAACTGGAGTTCTGGGACTCTGAATTGAACCTGGATCCTCCAAGATAGTGATTGTTTTACCACATGGCCTTCTGTATAACAAAAATAGCACTTTTAAAGCATATAAAATTTTGGCAAAGTCAAGTTATGGCTTACAAAAATGAAACTTGGACTTCAATAAAATATTATATGCAAAAAATCAAAGCTGCAGAAATGCATTTTATGAAAATTTTAACTGTATTGGAAGAATTAAAAGAAAAACCAATTATTCAATATACTCACTGTTACAGAAAAATTGTAGAGATCATATTAGGAAAAGAATCTCTACATCATATGTTGAAATAGACTGTAAAGAAAAGACCTATAGGGATATTATATATCTGCAATCTCAAACTCATTGTCTTCAAAGGGCCACTTCAGACATTTTTAATTGACAGACATTAATTTGAAGCTGTATTATTTTCAAATTTCAGAAAATTTCGAAAACCCTTCAAGAATTAAATATTATAATAGCAGAATACTTTTGAAATCAAAAGTAATTTAAAACTATGCAATTGTTAACATATTGCAGTATTTCAAGATGGCAGAGATCATACCAAAAAATTTCCACCAATATTCCAAATTTCCAAAAAATTCTTTAATTGGAACTTTTTTATTCAGACATGTGAAATAAAAAACTTCTAATTGATCAGTTATGAAATACATTGCAAAATGCAGTATATAAAATTATTTCAATAATTTTGGGGATTGGGACCACATAACAAAGTATCTGAGTTATGAACAAAACTTTACATAAGAATTAAGTTCATAACTGAAGGAATTCTTGTATTTATATTGCAATTTCTTTAAAATTATATGCAACAATTTATGTTCAAAATTATTAAATCGTTTATAAATGATAACAAAATTTCCACTCAAATTTATAAAAAGTTGTTTAGAAAAATTTTTTACTGAATTTTACAATATATAAAAATGCTTTTTAAATGCTTTATGAGAAAGTTGCAATTTTTTTATTCTGATTATCTTTTTATGTACACTTGCAATTACAGGTAGACCTCGATTAGTGTGAATAATGGGTTCCACAAATTTTATTCGAACTTGCACTAATTGAGGCCTACCTGTATAATAAATGTTACATAGGCCACAATAAATGGCATATGAGCCTGTGGACTATGAGTTTTATATCCTTTTTGTAGATTGAATGAGACTATAATAAGCCATCAGGCTCCTTTCACACTGCCAATGACTACGACCAAAAGTCTAACGACAACGATCAAAAGACTAAAAACAACAATCAAAGACAAAGACTACTTATTTTCACTTATCGCTTAGCTGTTCACATCAATCCGAAGAAGACTACGATAATTTATATCGAACATGTGCAAATGTTTGTTTTAATAGTTAGCAAATATGGATTTACTTGTAATTATGTTAGTCCTTTGACGAAAAAATTTATTAAATTATTAATAAATCCCAATGATCTTTATGAGAAGCATCTTACAGCCACTCTCTCTCATATGGCCAAAATCAATTTCCTCCATTTTACTTTATAAAAATGCTTCTTAATGATTGGTCAAAGTAGAACGACGATGACTAAATCTTGAATCTTGGTCAAGATCACTAGCAACACCGATCATTTCAGGATGACAAAGACTAACAGAAACAAATGTGAACATATAAGTGACCTTGATGATGCAACAGAGACCAAGTCTTTGGTCGATGTCAGTGGCAATGGTGGATGTCAGTGAATGGAGCCTCATGCAACACCGATCATTTCAGGATGACAAAGACTAACAGAAACAAATGTGAACATATAAGCGACCTTGATGATGCAACAGAGACCAAGTCTTTGGTCGATGTCGTGGCAATGGTGGATGTCAGTGAATGGAGCCTCAGGCTTAATATATGCTGAATGAAGAAGAAAAAATATGATGATTTTTTTCAAATCTAATTTTAAAATCATTGTCTTATTAGCTGTAGAGAAATTAAGTAGCAAAGAAAGAATTAACAATTTTGGAATTATTTCTTATTAGAAATTCCCTACTCATATAAATGAGCAGAAATATACTGTTGTGATCTAATCTTATAATACTTTATAACACAGCATATTGTGTAATAATAGCTTATCTTGCAAATTTATTTACTATATAGTTTATTAAGCATTAGTTCAAATGTGTAGTAATTGCATAATAGCTTATCTTGCAAATTTATTTACTATATATTTTATTAAGCATTAGTTCAAATGTGTAGTAATTGCGCGGAGGCCCCACCCTCAATGGGCCCCAGGCCCATGGGACCCATTGGGTTTCATCTCCCCGGTGGGCCCACAGCCCGTGGGGATATGAAACCTCCACGGGCCGTGTGCCCATGGTGGGCCCGTGATATGGGGCTGCAACCACCAGGAATCAAGAGGCCCCTGTTGGGTGGGGCCCACTCCCAACGGGCCCTGGACCTTGGGGCTCGGTTTTATCTCTGGTTTCTGCACCCAGTTTCCTGTTGGGTGGGGCCCACCCCCAACGGGCCCTGGACCTTGGGGCTCGGTTTCATCTCTGGTTTCTGCACCCAGTTTCATCTCCCCACAGCACCGAGGTCCCTGTGGGGTGGGGCTGCACCCCGTGAAGGGGGTAGTTTACAGCTTGATGAATGGTTATAATTTCTGTGTGTGATAAAATATAAGCATATTTCATTTGAGATATGTAATATATCATCATAATTATGGATGTAGAACAGGCTTAACTGCAAATTCAACATAAAATTTCCTTTAAAATAAAACATCCAATGAAAAGGTTAAATAAGGTGTGAAAAGGTTAGCTGAACAGTATCATGTATCATAATCAGTAATAATTCTTTTAGCTAAGTAATTCTGTAAAAATCCAATAATAGTAATGCAGGTAAGTTATCTGTTGCCCCTTTTTTGACACTTAGCGCCATCTATTGATATTTATTGTCATAAAATAAAAATTCGGCCCCTAGGGCCCTAAAAAATGGCCAAATAAAAAAAAGATCTGTTGTTGCAGACATCCAAAAATTAGAACTTTCTAACGATACCCTATTTATAGAAATCAGTACAGTGGTTCGTCTGAAAAAGGGATTCCAGCCAGCCACGTTTGACTAATTATAATATAGAAAATATTATTAATGATATTTATTGGCCAAAATATTTCATATATGATTTAAATATTAGTAATCAAAAGAAATTGATTATATACAATCATGATATTAATTTATCTGAAAAATTTAACATTAAGGATACCATTACCCATTAAAAATCATAATTTTTATGAAAAATTCAAAAAAAATTTTTTTTCATTATTAAAATGTTTAGGGTTCGTCTGAAAAAGGGATTCCAGCCAGCCACGTTTGACTAATTATAATATAGAAGATATTATTAATGATATTTATTGGCCAGAATATTTCATATATGATTTAAATATTAGTAATCAAAAGAAATTGATTATATACAATCATGATATTAATTTATCTGAAAAATTTAACATTAAGGATACCATTACCCATTAAAAATCATAATTTTTATGAAAAATTCAAAAAAAATTTTTTTTCATTATTAAAATGTTTAAATATTGAAGAACCCTCTCCATAAGTTTTGTATCTGAATATTCAGTATATTTTTATTTATAATCAATTATTTTAATCCTTTAAATGCTCATTAAATATGCAGAAAATTTTAAAATTGTATAACTTTTCTTCTAATCATCAGAATTTAAAAATTTAAAAACAAATGCTCAGTTTTGAATGCTCTATAAGTGCAGTTTCGTAAATAAAATTAATTGTAACATAAAATTTTATTGGCTGTTTCTAGCATTATGCTATACCAGCCATGTACATATGGACCAATCAGAGAGCAGCTTACAAAACTACAACTGTTGTCAAGATGGCTGCCGTAAACTCGTTGATTTAGTGTGTCTTCCATCAAAACGTTTTGTTTATAGTAGTATTTGTCGACTGTGATTTTATTTTTATAATTGAATAGTTATTTTATTTAAAAATGCCTAAAAGAAGAGCCGATAAACCAAAAAAGAGACGCTTTCATGGAAATAGATACAAGAAAGCTCCTGATACAACTGAAACTAATCAAACATTGGATGAAAATCTTACAGCTACAGAGAAGAAACTTACAATAAAAGATTTTTGTGAGTCTGTTCCTGAATTATCTGGGTATCGTTTTTTCAATTTAGAGATTTTTATTCCATTTATAAGCAAATTTCCATGCCCAATATGCAAGACAATTTTAGGTTTTAAAGTGAGTGAATTTAGATATGGTCTTCACTCATTGTTTACATTTAGATGTTTATTATGTGAACATGAAATAAAACTTGCCAATTCTTATATTGAACACTGTTCTGTGGCATCCATAAACACGAGATTTGCTATTTCTGTGTGTAATATTGGCAGGAATTATCATCAAAGTAAGCGTTTTCTTGCCAATATGAATATGCCACCAATAATGTCACAAGTACACTGGCAGAAGGTTATACAACATATCCATGGTGCATATGAAGTTGTTGCACAAGATGCAATGACTTCAGCTGCAGAACTTGCCAATGCATCCGAAAGTTTGGATCCTAAAGAAGTTGTTGTATCATGTGATAACACATGGCAGAGAAGAGGCTTTCAATCAAAGAATGGTGTATCAACAGTGCTTTCTGTGAGTAAAAAAATCCCTTCAAAAGTTATTGATGTCCATATTAGTTCCACTTACTGCAATCGTTGCACTATAATGAAAAAGAAATTGTCAAAAATTAACTTTGAAGAATGGTATAATAATCATAAACCATTTTGTGAGAAAAATCACAATGGAACAGCTGGATCAATGGAACCTGCTGGAATGGAAGTCATATTTAGATGTTCAATAAATGTACACAACCTGATATATGCAAGCTATTTGTGTGATGGAGACAGCAAAAGCTATCATCACATTTCTTCAGTTGATCCTCCAATATATAACAATATAAATACTAGAAAATTTGAATGTTATGGTCATGTGCAAAAAAGGATGGGGAAAAAACTGATGGATAAAGTGAGAGTTAAAAAATAAAATATTTGTAGAAAATGGGAAAAAGCATAAAGGAATTGGTGGAAAAGGGAAATTAACCCAAGCAACAATAAAAAAAATTACAAGGGCATTAAGGTGCTGCCATTAGAAAAAATGTTAATGATGTCTTAAAAATGGCCCAAATATCTTTCTTCATTTCTAAGCATCGTGGTGGTGATCATAGTGATTGTAAAGACTGGTGTCCAGCTACTAGAGGAGATTTAATGGAAGCTAATAAAAATATACTATCAGAATTTATATTAAATAAAATTAAACCAATATTTGAAGTTCTTTCTGCAACAGAACTGCTTGAAAAATGCTCTCATGGAGGGACACAAAATAATAATGAATCATTCCACCATGTAATTTGGCAACATTGTCTACAAGAAATATTTGTTGATAGAAGAAGACTGGAAATAGCTGTTTATGATGCATTAGTGACATTTAATGAAGGAGATTTGGGAAGACTATCAGTTTTTGAAAGACTAGGAATGAAGAAAGGTATACATTGTTTGCAAACATTTCAAACATTTGATAAGCAGCAATGTAAAAATTCAAAATTGGCTGATACAGAAAAAATTAGAGCAAAAATCATTAAATAAGGTATCAAACACAACAAATGATGATTCCTATATGTCTGGAGGTTTTTAATGTAAGCAGAGGGGAAAAAATCAGTTTTCTCAGCTTTTTAAATTGTTTTTTTTTTTAGTTATGGCATGATATCTTTTGAACAGTTAGTCCAATTCACTTAATTTTTTTTAATTAAAGCTGAATATCTGTATAATATAATGAATTAAAATCATTATGATGTCTACATATTTTTTTTTATTACTCCACTTTTGATAGTGGAAAGAAAATCCATTGGAATAGACAGTGGCAAATAAATATTTTTTACTTTTTAATGGATAATGTTTCATTCTTTCTTTTAGTTTATGCTATTCATAAGACACAACAGAATCTCACTGGCAATTTTTTACTTAAATAAATTCATTCATTTAATTAATAGAATGACATAAAAATTAATAATTAAGCTTTAATATTAAAATTATTGATAATTTTTTCAAAAATTTCTTTCTATTATAATTATTGATGTTATAAAATAACAAAAACAACAATTAAAATGTCTGTAACTAGTTTAGTTTTTACATTTTAGTAGTATATGGTATCCTTAATAATAATGTTATTACTTAGATTTATCAGTACTATATTTATAGATTTATAAACACCAAAAATAGTCATATTCAACGATGTAACAAATTTAGAAATTTTATCATTAATCATAAATTATTTCTGTTTGTTAGAAATAAAACTTTAATTTGTTTTGCTGTTCACAAAATTTCAATAGCTTAATACCAAATATTAAATCATCACATATAAATAGAAATCATTTCTTACATTGTTAGTAAAAATAAGTTCTGTATAGTTATGAATATACACAGTTACATACATTTTATTTGAAAATAAAATGGTACATTTGTGGATATACAGCAATATCTCGCATAATCCGGTTAATTGGTTCCTCTTTTTTACTGGACTGTTTGAGGTATGTAATTTAATGGGAAAAAATTATAATTGGTTCCAAGAAATTTTTGATTTGCTCATATGTTTTTTAATTGTAAAGTCTTACATTAATAATTATTTCTTTAAGCATTAAACATTAAATAGAAGGGGGCAGAGAAAGTGGTATAAATATGAATAGATAAAGAGGGCTCGCCCGGCAAGTGAACGCATTCGCTTTCTTCAAGTCAGCCACTCGGTGCCATTCCAAACACAGATGCCAATACGCCTTTATGCTCTGCATAAAGGCGTATTGGCATCTGTGCTCATTGGCATTGCTCGGTGCCATTCCAAACACAGATGCCAATACGCCTTTATGCTCTGCATAAAGGCGTATTCCCACTTCAGCTGCGCTGCCGTGGGCTGATGAGTCGCAAATGCCAATATGCCCAGTATTTGTTCCCATTCAATGATTCAATTAAGCGTTTGTGGTAAACAATTGACGACATTGCACTTGAAAGGCAGGCACTATAACAAATGTTAAAATAAATTTGGCAACATTGGAGCAGCTGCCTGCTTGTCTCAGCTCCTCAAATAGTGGCTATTCGAGTCATATATAGGTAGTAAATAGCAAGCACACTTTATTTTTTTAGAATAAATATGAAATTAAATGAATTAAAAATTTTTTATTAACAATTACAGTCTGGACTATAGTGAAGCCCAGACTATTTGAAACCAGACTGCGAAGTATTGCATGTAGTTCAAAAATTCATAACTTATACAGAAAATCTTTAAAATTATTATTTCAAAATGATCTAGCAACAAATATTTAAACTATGATGGAAAATATCTTAGCATTGCACTTTATGACTGGTGAAATTATAGGTGTAGACACTATACTTAAGATTCCAACAGAATTTAATATTTGTTAATTTTTTAAAATTGTTTTCCTAATTGCTTCACTTAAGGCATGCATTTCTTCAATTCTGATAATTGAGGGCATATTTGATTTCAGCTCAGAGTTCCCAATTTAAATATTTTCTTAATACAAAAATACAATGCTCCCCAATTGTAACACAGGCTTGTAAGATAGGGATCTGGCCCACATTACAAGAAGCTGTACCATAATCAAAAGCTATAGTTATTCTTTAATTTGGTGATTTTCTAATGGTTTAAAAACTTCTAATTATATAATTTTGAGCATGATAATCATAGCTGTACATTTGTTGTTTTTTAATAATAAAAAAATAATCAATTTGAAGTGATGTGAATAGCTAATAAAAATTTTTACATGATGTTAATTTGTCATATATTTATGTCAAATAGTGACCACAAATGGAATTACAGTGAAAACTGACTTCACGACCACCTGACATGACCATGATTTTATGGGAACCAAATTTTTTCCTACAGAAATAATGCTATTTGACCCTCCATAAGATTATTATCACTTCCCTAACATGACCATGACCCTCATTTTTATAGACCAAACATAAAGTGTAACTATCTATGATGACCATAATTTTTTAACATTGCTACTAATTGACTATCTTTATTGCTTACATCAGTACCGTTTTCTTTTAAACTTAATTTCATTTAAGCCAAACCGCTACAGTTGAAAAAATTGTACCGCCCCGAATTTTTCCCCATCATTCATACCACGACATGATGTAGAGTGCTGGAATAATGAAATCATGGTGTCTACTTTAATGCAATATCTTTTTAATATGCACATTTCTTAGATTTGTATCTATGATATTTGATAATTAAATTTTGTATTAAAAACATTAAAAATCATAACTTGAAAGCCTATTGCGAAGTGATATAGAGAAAACAGGGAAAGTGAAAACAATCAGCCACTGGATCCGGATGTTTGTTCTATGCAAGCATATTAATCAAATGTAATCTCACACATGTGTGATGCTATTACTGCACTTTGGATGTTGAAACATGGCTAAATGGAAGGTTAATTCCTTGAATTTAGAACAGCGAATAAAAATGATTGAAGA
>AYEL01010176.1:0-13225 GCA_000484575.1 Olivierus martensii | reverse complement strand
ATTGCCAACGACGGAGGCGGAGAACGTGGGAAGTAAGTTAACTCTTCAACTAAAATATAATACGTTAGCATATAAGAAAATAACGATAAATAAATAATAGAGTGCATAATAAAATAAAAATAGGACAGGTCCAAGTTAACTTCCTCACAAGGTAGGATGTTGAGAAAGCCATAATATATAACTAGGGTTGCATCAATTAATCAGTAATCATCGGTAATTGGTTTTGGTATTTTAATATTGTTGTTGGTTATAAGGCTACTAATCAAAAATCATAGACATTAGAAGATTGAACAAATTGACAGAATTCTAATAAAGAAAGACAGGCAAAGAAGGAAACATTTGAAAAAAAACTTATTTCAAATAGAAAACATATCTATATGGGAAAGATTTTCAGAATACATTGAAGAAAATCCTGAATGTCATCTAAAAGGTTATAATTATAATTTAAGAAAAAGAGAAACTTAAGAATACTTCCATGAACTGCCTGAGCAACGCTGGGCACGGATCTGCTAATATTTAATAATATAATGGTACCTATAGGCTTATGAACTTAATTCTTTCTTAGCAACAGTTCACATCTCAAATCAATTTTCTCCATTGAATTAAATGTAAATTGAATTAATTCATTCTGGTGCAGAGAATATATATATTTTTTTAAGTTTTATGTGTTTATGTATATAAAAATGGAAAAAATAAATTAAAATAGCCCTAATTTTATAAATACTTTTATATATATAAATATTTACATAAAAAAATGTTTTCATTTGATTCTTGCCATACCAAGAACCTATCTAAAGACTGTTTAATTTTTTTAGGCTCCTATAATATAATGGCACTGTGTTCTTAATGCAAGAGAGACTCCCAAAAATGGCCACTGCATATTTAAGTGTATGTAATAATCAGCTGATTAATCAGTATTGGTCGATTAATTGGTAATTAGTGCAACCCTACATACAAAATAGCATAGCTGCAGCATATAACAAGAAATATAATATAAAATAATTCCATGTAAAATAATTTAATAAGAAAATGGAAATAATTACATAAGTAAAGTTCTAAAATATATTTTAATTACATAATTTAATTTTATTAGAACTAAAATATAGTGTTCAAAGGGTAGTAGCTCTGTAGCTCTCTTCATTGAACTTATGGCCTCCCAAATCCCAAATTTTTCTGTTACCCCCTGAAATTTGCCATGGCCCCAGGTTAAGAACCACTGGATTAGATTATAAAATCAACAGGATATGGATTAAAAAATATTTAAAGATTATTTCTATAGAGCTATTCAAATACTATATAAACAATGTTTATTTACATGTAATTCAAAAAAATATTTTGGCAACTGAAAACATTTAGGAACCAACATCAAAAGGATATATTTTCAATGAATACACACAAAAAACCAATTTGCAATAGCTGGATTAATAAAATTAGGATTGAATTTTTTTATATCTTTTTTTTATTGTTTTTTATTCCACTTCCTTGATGTCTATTCACATCAAAGGCACTGAATAGTTTATAGATTAAATAAACAGGTTTGTTTGGAAACAAAAAGATAATCCATATACATATGATTTAATAACTTTCTTGGAGTTTATCAATTGATGGACAATGTAAGAGCAACATAGAATTTATACAATTAGATTAATAAATTGAATCTGGGGCAAACAATGTAAGATGAAATAAATCATGGGATAACTGTATATGGGAAAGATTTATCTAATATTCATTTCAGAATACCCTAGTTTCTAAGAACATGTCCCTGACAAGAATGAGAGAATGTTTATAATTTAAAATAATTGTTTCAAATAGAAAGTTAATGCATATTCAGTTTGATACTTTAATTAAATATTATAAAAAAATTTCAAACTTCATTTCTTTTAGGTCTTATTAATCATCCTTTACCAAAAAATTCATATGAAGCTGGATTAAAGGATTTTCTAATTGTGGTAAAATCACAACATAAAAGTGAAAATAAGACTATTAAACAAGGTGAATTTATGAAATATTCATCATCTAAAGGTCTGGAGTGTGAAAGTAATCATGTTGTTGCTCTAGTTAATATTGATGACAGTTACAAAGAAAAAATATCTTTTAAATGGAGAGCACCAAATGAAGATTTGGGACCTCTGTATTTCTCGTAAGTTTTATAAATCTTTTTGTCTTGCAATAATTGTACAAATTAATTCGGTCCTTTTTTTTGTGGTCAAACATGCATTTATTTCAAAACAAACTGAATGAACAGATTAATCAAAGTATTGTCCATCGCTGGCTACTACTTTTTCTCACCTCTCAAGCAATTTTCGAATTCCATCTCAAAAAAATGTCTTGTCTTTTGAGGCGATCCAAGTTAGGAGCCAATTTTCAATTTCTGCAAAAGAAGTGCAAAAGAAAAGAAAAGCAAAAGAAGTGTCACCTGCCAAATCGTGCTGCATCCATCGGAACAACCAGTAATCAGAAGGAACAATGTCCGGAGAATACAGCGAGTGAGGTAAAATATCCCACTTGAGCGTTTCCAAATTTTTTTTGTGACATGAGGCTGAGCGTTGTCATACAGAAGAATAACTTTGTCATGTCTTTGCTCATATTCCGGCCGGTTTTCTCGTAATGCACGGCTCAAATGAATCAATTGTAGCCTATACCGATCGCCCATAATGGAATCGTCAGGTTGTAGCAGCTCATAGTATACAACACCCTTTTGGTCCCACCAGATACAGAGCATGACCTTCAAACTATGAATATTCGGCTTTGGTTTCGATGGCAACGATTGACCGGGCATAGCATAGTATTTTTTCTTCTTGGGGTTGTTGTAGAATATCCATTTCTTATCCCCAATCACAATCCGATGTAAAAAACCCTTTCCTTGTTGCCTTTGAATCAGCTGCTTGCAAGTGAAAAATCGCCTTTCAATGTCTCTCGGTTTCAGTTCATAAGGCATCCAACTGCCTTGCTTTTGAATCATGAATCGTATGGAAACTGCTTGTTGAGCATCTCAGTTCCTCTCTTGAAAGGGGGGATACTGTAGTGACGCTGACATCACCCTTTGGACACTGATAACGGAGAGGCACTTTGAGGGGACAAGCGTGAACTTTGACCTGAGAGCACTACGTCACCCTCTGGACACACGATATCAAAGAAGCATGTTGAAGGGACAAGTGTGAACTTTGACCTGAGAGCTTCAGTTGCACTTTTCTTCCAATTAAAACAAAAAACTAAAACCTCCTGCAAATGCTGCTTAGTTAACACAAAATTTGATATATTCAACACAGTAAAAAGCAAGGTTTTTGTACGAATCTCGAAGCGATATAAACTGAATGTTATTGACAGATATCTAACCTCTCTGAAAGTGTCAAGGTCAGCTGTCACTATGAAACAGCCAGACAGCCAGAGCCATCTATTGAAAACGGACTGAATTAATTTGTACACCCAAATAATAAGAATTTTTATTTTTTTAAAATACATAATTGTTTTAATATCTATGTAAACAGAATATAAGATGAAATTTATTGATATGTTGAATATAATGAATGTATTTATCCAGAAGTTTCATTGCTGCTATCTCTTGAGTTTAAATGAACTACTAATTCAATACTTAAACCAAGAGTTTTTGTATGGACAATGGCATATGTTGGATTCTTTTTGTGGATATTCTGTTTGAAATTTTCTACTTAATACAGTGGTACCTTGCAATTCAACACCAATCTATTGCTGAACTAATGTGTTGAGAAACTGTCAAATTGTGGGACAATATTTCCCATATAAGACTATGGAAAATAAATTAATTCATTGTGAAACTCCTATCCCATTCCCCTAACAGGTAAGGTGAGACAGATACAATATATTATTTATTTTACTATACGTATTTTATTTTTGTATAACACACTAAATTACAAAATGCACTATTTTATACACTTCATGCTGTTCTACCTTTGAATCTGTGAAACTAGCCTCAACTTGCTTTATATTCCTCAGTTTGATCTGAGGTACAGTTGGTTGCAGAAAGATCCGAACATTAGCGGAAACGGTTGGGCTTTCCTACAATATGCAAAAACGGATTGCGTAATTACTCCAGCAGTAGATCGGTGTAAGTATAACGTGGTAGCGATCATGCAGGCAGTCGCTTAGCAACGGGGGTAGGAAGGTGTATTGAATGGGTTTTAAATTTATACGACAGGACACTATTTCGTTGATTATCTTTTATTTTTATGTTTTATAAATACATTAGGTAACATAATAAATATTAATGTAGCAAATTAGGGATATAAAATTACTGGCAATGACTGAATTAGCAAGCAATAATCTGCATACTCAGGTGCACTTTAATAAGCCGATTCAGACAATAAGTTGTTGAAGTCCGAAAAGTTCGGCGGAAAGTATCCAGTAGGCCCTATATCTATAAAATAAAAAATTGTGTTTGAAATGTTATAATGACTCGTTTTTATTTCTATCTGGCCAAATATAGGCTTTGCATGGGTTTCCAAACTTATTTTTCCGCAGAACCTTCAATGAAATTCTCACTAGTCATTGCACTCTTGCCATAGCGCCGCACCTAACGCTAACCTTAAACCCGCCACGTTAAGATTTAACGTGTAATAACCATTAATAAGTGTTATTTTACTATTATGGCAATTTGTCTCGCGGAATCCTAAATATATATTTCACGGAACCCACCTTGGGAAACCCTGGGCTACGCTATATTTGCACGTAAATTATGTTTGATACCTAACATGCCTATTGTTTATATTTTATTCATCATAACACTACATAACAGTTTATCAACGTATTCTAGTTTGCTAATTAAAATAACAGTCGAAGTAACCGAGATCTTTCGCTCATCACTCAAATCAGTGATGAGCAAAAGATCTCGGTTACTTTAACAGTTCTGTCTGACTGGATAAATATTTTACATAATTTCCAAAGGTCTTGTCTGGAAAGGTTGTCCTGTATATATTGTAGACAAACAAAACATATATAACATGTCACTACTTGATATCTGGCAAACACTGATGCGTATAAAAAATTAATAGGCCAAATCTACCTGGAAATTAATTAAATTAAACGTTAAATATTTCAAAATCAGTTTATGTTACAATAAATAATAAATTTTAGGCGACTAAATATATAGTAAATGAGAGTTTTAAACGTTATCAGCATATAAACATTTCATTTCTCTGTCGGTTTTAATTATTCGACGAATTGCGAACAAACAATTAAATTTTGAAAGTTTACATCACTCCAGGGACATATATATTTAGATGACTTATTTATGTTTTGTTATTAAATTTATACAAAGTTCGATATAATTTAATCTAGTTTGAAATGAAATTCAATACTATGTTCTTACAAGTTATAAGGAGAATATTCAAAACTAAAATTGTCTTTCAATGTTTTGTAAAAACTGAAAGTGCTGGAAGAATACAGCAAACATCGCATAACAGCACTTAATCATGTCAATTACGTCATTGAAATTTTTGCATCTCTGAAATCTACCCGTCCCCTGTTTCCTCCGCAACGAGAAGAGTCCATTTACTTCTCTGTAACTGTGCCTGGAATTTCCAGACTTTGTAATCCATACTACTTCCTCTTATGCTACCCCTATGAACGATGTTCGGATGTACATCCTGGAGTTTTTTTCTGCAGTTCTTTGAAAATTAACCTAGCCTTTTCATAGATCATTGCCTGAGTTATTGGATCTGTCTTTATCTAATTCAGGTGAGAAGCAAATTTCCATCTCTTCATTGATTAAAGATTTATTCTTGTCAGAAATCTTCATTGCTCCAGCAGACACTCTAGCAACCATAATCTCTCTCTATTGCAAAGCATTACCAAATTGTCCTAGGAACACCATACTTTTGAGCAGGGCTCGAAATAACGGTTGCCAGCTCACCATTGGCGACTAAGAAATTGCAACTGGCAAGTCTGATGAGATAATCTTGCAAATGTTTGATTAATGCTTCCCACAATTTTTTCTGTATTTTAGTTTTCTGATTTTTTTCTCTATAGTTTTTCTGACAGAATTTTCTTGTCCGGCTCTGATGAGAAAATTCTGCAATGTTTCTAGTTTACGAAAGAGGGAGCTACTTTGAGAGGGCTAAACCATTCATTTTAGCTAAATGGTAATATCTGATGGGTAAAAATAAAGGTTGTGTCGTTTGGCGATTGATCAGTCATATACCTCAGGGGTCGGCAACTTTTTTCAATAAGAGGGCATATTTCAAGAATGCGGGAATTCGGCGGGCACTTTAGTATGGAAGAGCTGGATAGAGTATACGAGAATAGTGAGGACAGAAAATAGTTCATTATATGCAGCATCTGATGTCTCTAGTACTCGAAAATTAATTCATTTATGTGAGGGTCATGAATTGCCTCCCACCCGAACAGAGACGGAGTCGGAAATTTGGAGGAAAGGGGAGACATTTTATTAAAACAAACGCAAAAAGAAATACGATGATAGTTCGAGTTGCAGTTCGATCAGCTCGCGAACTTCGTCCACCATAACAATAAATCGCTGAGAATGTTTACATCAGGTGTCCGACATTCAGTCGCGAATCCGACACCTGGCTTGATGAATGCTCTGAGAAAAATGTTGTGAGAAAAACCAAGTGCCGGTCGAGGGCAGCACAGGCTCTTAAGAGCCTGAGCTGCCCTCGACCAGCACTTGGTTCTCTACTACTCTTGTCCTACCGTCCTCTGTTTGCTCTACGTCCGTCAGACCAACTGCTGGCCGCTGATGTCTGAAGTTATCTGTTTCCTACATTTCTACATTTCCTAGTGTAAATTTAATTGTTTCCGTCCAAGCCGCCTTTTTCGCCCATACGTGACGAACTTTTCGGAATATCCCCGACTGGGAAGCATCTTCAAATCCGCACCTATCTCCTCTCTCGAGTTGCGAGAAGGACAATACAGAAGTGATGGTCTTCCACAACTTCTTTGGATATTAGTAACTTCAGTTCATCAACAGGTGTGAAGGACTAAAGACTATAATATTTGGGACTAAAGACTGTTAGTGTCCGTGATCGACTTTGACGAGATCATCGTAATCTACTCTGGAATTTTGTACAGGTACTTCTCTTTGTTAAGAGAAAAATGTATAAAGAACTCTCTCATAATTAAAGGAAGTTGTTTTTGTTAAACGTCGTCTCTGTTCTATCTGCCGACTCTTCTTACCCATCCTTATGCACGTCTCTCACCACACTTTAGGCCAACACCTGTCAACATCGTCCTTGGGCCTGTGGGCTGTGCGGGCCTCACATTTAGTGTTATATAGATGTCACCAAGATTTAATTTTTTCGTCAAAAATTTAATTGTACAGTTCATACAATTGTTGAAATGACGAAGATAAAATCAAAGTGTGCAACTGTAAAGAACGGCGGGCACTTAAAAATTGCTTAGCGGGCACCGCGTTGCCGACCCCTGATATAGCTCAACCAGTTCTGACATCATCAGGAGACTTGCAAAGGCCTTGCAGACTTTCTTGTTAAAACCATCAATATATATCATTGATTAAATCTCAAGCATATTGTTGAAAAACTTTGGGCTATTCTATGCAGATAAAAAAAAGGTCATAGATGTTAACTATACAATACATTAATTATATCAATTCATGATGTAAAGCTTGTGAACCAATGAAATGTGAAAAATAAACAGGTGTTGTGTGGACTTGAGATTTGTTTGAAAGAAAACTGCTTTTACTTGTGGTACGGCATTCAGTTATTTGATTAAAATAAAGCTGAAATAGTTTAAATCCAGAATATCTTATTAGGAAAAGTAAAATCCAAGTGGATTTTACTTTTAATGAATTGGCATTCTATACACATTTTTACTCGAAGTTTAACGAAGGATATATATACTGTTCATATTTAACCTTTTCAGTTGACCTACAAAGATGATGATCCAAGTTCTATATTTGCTTTATTATTATTCAGTGTGGAAAAATTAACAAATGTAATATAATTAATAGGATGTCTTACATACAAAACAATAAAACATTTAAATATTTGAGAATTCTATTAAACTTCGGAATGGATATATCGTTGTAAGCAAAAAGAAAAATTACGTAACTTCCTAAAGATAAGTCGTAGCTTATTTAAATTGATTGCATTCGATTCGGAATGATATGTCTAAAATCGTTTAAAATATCCGATTATCTATAAAAGTTTTGCAGAAAATCGTAGAAACGTGATTTCGAGTCCCAAATTTGGAGACCCATAACTTGAGAACGGGGCTTTTGCTCCTTATGGGACCTTCACCAAAGAACTCAGGAACCTTTAATTTGGGAGTGAGTTAAAGGGGGTGATCGAAATTCCGCTGGGATTTTTAATACTGTTGTACCCCAGTGAGATTTGCAAGGTGCATTTTGATGGTCACTTGTTAACGCAGGTAATTTTCAGAAAGTTATCGAATAGCCAAAAATGTTTTCTAAATAAATTAGTTTTTAATTTCCTACGTTTGTGCTTCAATTGATTTCAGGAATTTTCAGAAAGATAAAGGAAGAAGAAAAAAGAAGATCGTTTGCTGTTCGCATTGTTTCGTGCTGATTACACATGGTTATTGAAAATTTTGCGAACTTTCTGAAATATTTTAGAAAATGGTCTAGTAGCTGTTTATTGAAATGATGGATATTTATTTTGCTGCCTGAAATTAAATTGAATGTATATGTGACGTGATACTTTTCGACATGGTCGTTATGAAAAGCACAACTCGCATACTACGTGGTACTTCCCGATCATGTTGTAAAAAACGTATTTGCTGGTGAAGTTATGCAAGTGTTTTTATTCTTTTGGGGAGGGGGGTTGGCAATCAGAAAAAAACGTATTTGCTGGTGAAGTTATGCAAGTGTTTTTCTTCTTTTGGGGAGGGGGGTTGGCAATCAGAAATTTTTTTTTGGCCACTGGCTTTTTGAAATTATTTTGAGCACTGCCTTGAGCTACATCTGTAATTGTTCTATCTTTCTGCACATTATCTATGCTCAATCAAGTTTTCTTGTTTCCTGAATTATTCCTCTGTTAACTTCTCTTTGAACTTATTCATAAATTTGACTCAAGAAAATAATAACTATAGATGCATAAATTTTTTATTTTCTGAAAAATGCAGAATTGAAAATTAAAATCAACAACACGGGCAAACACCAAAGCAGCCCAATAAGAACTGACAAAACTAACAAAGGGCATCACACAATTTCATGCGCCATCCCGCAAAACTGAACTGTCAGATTGTGGGATGTCGAATTGTGAGGTACCACTGTAGTGCTAAACATCTGCATTGTTCATTCCATTCTATAAAAATAGAATAGAAGTATAAAAATATTAAAATATATATAAATTAATTTCCAAAGCTCTCAATTATAATCTTATGGTTTATAATATTGTTTAAAAGTTTAATATAAACTTTTTAGATAGATTTACTTTGATTTTGGTTACTGTTTATTCTAAAGATATAAATCTGGAATTATAGTGTAGAATAATACTGTCATATATACTTGCATATAAGTTGATCCTCTGTTTTCAGAGTATTTTAAATCCAGTAAAAATATGAAATCCATATATAAAAGTCAACCTCCAATTTTCAAGTATTAGAACAATGTGACAGTCATTGAAATAAATATTGTAAATACCGTATTTGCCGGCGTATAAGACGCATCGGCGCATAAGACGCACCCTCTTTTTTATACACATTTTTGAAGGATAAAACTTTATTACTGATCATTATAATGAATTTACAGTATTTTAAATATAAAGTAATACAAACAGCAAATACTTTCTGCAAATACCCAATCTATCTGGGAAAGAACACCTTTTAATCTTCTTCGTCAAGACCCAGACACTCATCTCCAGAGTTAAATGAAGAGTCACTTGAAACCTCTTCTAAATCAGCATCTGAGTCCTCATACAACAAATTGTCCTCTGTACCATCCATTGCATTACTAATGCCACATTTCTTAAATGATTTAACCACTGTCTCTGTTTTCACAGCATCCCATGAAGCTTTGACCCATTCACAAACTTGAGAAATGCTAGGCCCAGCTGTGATCGTCGATGAAAGCGCATGCGCATTCATTGAACTCTACGTAACTAATATTCCCACACTCCACAAGGAAACAAGAAAGAAATTGCATAACTCCGAATAGAGGAAATTTCCAGAAATGAATGTAATAAAAAACTGAGTATCGGCGTATAAGACGCACCCCGTTTTTCAGACCTATTTTCAAAGAAAAAAAGTGGGTCTTATACGCCGGCAAATACGGTAATTTTTTTTATAATTTAAAAAATTTTTTAAAGCCAATTTGCTATTGGAATAAATAAAGCCGCTTTGAAAAAAATGCATACTTACAACTTTGAAACATCATAATTCAAGTAAATTATTTGAAGTATCACTATGAATAAACAAAAATAATAGTTTTTTTAGACAGGAATAAGAAAATTATAAATTTTAATGAAAAGCGCTTTTGGTATACCCTCGTAAGTTCAAATTCTACAATTCAAAAATTATTCATTAATAATTTATAGTTCTCTAAAATATTAATTCAAATTTTATCTAAATTTTAAATTTTTTGTATTCTAAAATATTAATTCAAATTTTATCTAAATTTTAAATTTTTCATATTTTGCCTACGTATGAAATATCTGGAATAAACCAAATAACTAATTAAAAGTATTAATAAAAAATATGTAAAATAAAAATAAAGATTGTCTAATGTGCATCTTAAAATATTTTTGTTTCAGTCTATCGTTTGGATATGAGGATTTATATTCAAAAGAACCATATCGTGCATCACTTTGGTTTTCGGATTTTCGTAAGTATATCTTTCTGCAACATTCAATTTATTTAGAATTTGTAGATTTTATTGTTAAATTTGTTAGAATTTATACATAAAATATAAAATTTAATTATATTATAATTATTAATTTCAAATTTCATCTTTTAAAATATTGCAGAATAAAAATCAATTAAAATCAAAATGTTTATTTTAGCGGCAAGTATAACAGAATGTGGCAAGAATAAAAGTTGTGCAAGATATAATACATTAAAAGATTCAGATTGTGATATCACTTCTTGTAAATATATTGTCACTTATTATCTTTCTGATTCTAATACAGTTAAATTCACTCTTGATAGTCATTTGTCAGATAATAATACTTTTGTGGCTATAGCATTTACAAAAAATATTAGTCAAGTAAGTTAAAAAATTTTGTATTTTTTACTTGATACTTATAAATTAAAATGTTATTTGTTCGTAAATTCTTATTAAAATTTAAAAAGTACTATAATCTATAATTGTTTTATTCAATAATATATTTTAAATTATAAAAATTAGTTTAAATTTTTAATTTTAAGCAAATATTCAAAATTAATTATAGTTTCTGACATTAAAATTTTAATATGGAAATCTTGTGCAGCAAAGAAGCTGCTGAAAAATTGTTGAATCCAATGTTCCTCTAAACTGTGTGCTTGTGTGTGGGTGCACAAACTTTTAATTGAAACCCATAAGTAGTTTCAGGGAATGAGAGTCCAAATTTTATCAAACAGTAGTAAAACTGAATAAATTTTTTTTTGAAAATTTGGAAAAATTAGAAGTTTCCTAAATTGCTAAGTCCTTCCCAATGCATTTATTACATTTTTCAAAACCAAAATCAGCCAATAAAAAATACCTGCAAGATGACAGTCCACATGAAATCTGCTGTGTTACAAAATATGGTAGGTTTTCATAATTAATAGTATCTAAAAGTAGGTTATTGTTTCACAGCATGACCATTGTGTCTCATTATGACATCTGCATCAAACTATTAAATTTGTGATTAGAGAAAAGTTTTTCTGAATAAATATCAATATAATTTTCTTATTTTTATATACTTTAATATATTATTTATCTAACTCCAAATTTTTATTTAAATATTTTATTAAATTTTGAATAATGATTTAATATATTCCTTTGTGTGGCTCTCTCTTTCTTTTAATTATACTAATAAATATATTAAACATTTCATAAAATTTCTAATAGAAATTGTTTAATGTTTAATTATACAATTAAAAAATAAATTAATAAACAATATTTGAAGAAATGATTGTTTAGTTCTAAACGGAAATGATGTATCCTCATATCATAAATTCTGACCCCACTATCACAGTATATAATGTTTAATATAAAATATACATAAAAACATATCAGAGAACATGATAAACTTAGAATATAAGGTTGAATTTGAATACGTGATTTGGTATCATTGAAATTGAAATATGCTTTTGGAAGGTATGTTTTATTGCCCTTGTTTACATGCCATTCCCACCGACAGATCATCTCTAAATAATCTTGAAATTCAGCAGCTCATAAACACCACTCTCTGTTTATAAATGAAACAGGAATTGCATTTGTTTTGATATTGGCGAAAGATTTAGGACTATCTAAAATTTGATTCTTTGTTTGCTTATATAATTTTGATAAGAAGTTATCAAATTACATAAAAATTTATTAAAAATCAGCAACATAATATAAAAAAATGATTTTTTTTGCATTATAGAGTAGAGACATGTTAGAAATAAAAACTTTAATTCAATCGGAAGATGTAGATTAAAAAATACCAAAAATTTTAAATTCAAACATATGGTGACAGCCCATATGAAACTGAACATGCTTGGGTAAAGATGAGACAATTAAAGGATTAAGAGAAGGCACATAGCTCAATTGAGTTAAAAATCAAAATAAAAATTTGATTTGAGAGAAAAATGATACACACCATTTTTTCCTAAATATGTTCTAGATAATCAAACAGAATATTTCATCAGTTGATTTTCTTTTATATCCAAAAATTCTCAATATAATTTGCCTCAACTCCATTTCCCACCATAATGACATCCTCTCCCCCTTGTTAACTTCCCATTATCATCTATTGATAACAACAAAAGCAAAACTAACAAAAATTTTCAGAATTATTATTACCAATTATAATAAAATAATATGAATTTGAATTCATAATAATTTTGATATTTATAATAATAATAATAATAATAATAACCCCTCCTGAATCCTGCTATGCTGCCTCAAAGTGGCGGAGGGGTGTACGTGGGCGGAATGGGTGATGCACGTCAGAAATTATATTTCTAGTAGGGTCACCCAGGGCGAGAAGGCTATTCCATTATGCTCAACCAAATGCTAGCAGGTGTCCCCACTTTGGTGGTGTTTTGTTTGTATGCAATGGCACAAAGCAGAAAACGAAAGCATACCGGCTCG
>AYEL01010175.1:0-18395 GCA_000484575.1 Olivierus martensii | reverse complement strand
GATGCATTCACCCAAAAAATTAGCAAATACACAGAACTCTCACAAGAAATTAAGCGTCTTTGGGGAATGCAAAAGGTTTTAACAGTACCCATCATTCTATCCTCAACAGGAGTAATTCCCCACACACTACACAAAAGCCTCGGAACATTAGATTTACACCCCAAGACATATATAACACTACAAAAGGCATCACTACTCAATACATGCAACATAGTAAGAAAGTTTCTCAGCAACACAGACAGTTAGTTAATATACAACTAAAACATCTCAAGTAACTATGTCTTGACTCTTGTCCGACATAGCACTTTTGCTCCGGAGTTATTTCGTGCTCACATTGACATACCATAATAATAATAATAATAACAGCAATAAATAAACATTTCCTTTAAAATGTCTTTGAAAATTTTTAAATTCTTTTATATTATAATTCATCCACTTTGGAAATTAAATTGGAAATTGTTGTGAAGTTTTTTATTATGGAAATTGGAAATTTTAAAATTTCCAATTTTTCACATAATAAAAAACTTAAAAATACAATTGTAAAATATATACCATATTCTTAATGGAATTTTTTCTCAATAACTGGTATCAATATATTTAATTAAGTGCATATAAAGTGGTGATACTGATCTTTCATTCAGTTGTATCTTGACTGTTGACGTGCATTTGCTGGATTTTTTCATATTTGCCTATATTACTTCACAAGAACTTTTTATAGTGCATATCTAGAATTTTTTTGTGCTGACATGCATCATATCAATTCAACCAATGTTCCTCTAATTTTATGTATATGATGATTGAAATTATTACATTTAAGAATGTCAATTGTAATTTTTAAAAGAATAAATTCAATATCTTAACTACTAGAAAATTTTGATATTTTAATTTTTGATATTTATTAACTACTTAAAATCATAAATAAATTTTTGATATTATTTAAATATAAAAAGTTTTCAAGAAGTTAATTAAATTTAGTTAATCCATTAAATTCCATTAATAATTAAATGGCAGAGTTATTTATTAAATTTAATTCATAGTATAATTCTGGAGATAATCATCATATTTGGCAAAATCCATATACAATATGCTAATTATGATTATAAACTTGAATACTTGGTCTAAAATAGAAAAATTTTCTTTAATTACCATTATTACATCAAAATTTTCAATGTTTGAATAGCTGCATTGATAGTATAGTTGATTGCTATGCAAATAAACCAGATTTGAATTCCATTAAATTTTTTTATATTTTATTAAAAATAAGTTTTGTTTAAATTTATTCATTTTTTTTATCTTATTTTTAAAAATTTATCTCTATGATAATTATATTGCTTGAGATCTAGTATAGGTTCATTTGTTTTCTGAACTTATACATACATACATACATACATACATACAAAAAAAAGATGATAATTAAATGCATCATTATTTCATACTTTAAGGAAATTTTATTTTGTATATTTTACTGTATTTATGAATATTTTACAAAAATCTTACAATTTGCATTTATGTCATGTCAAAAATTCTTTCAATAAGTAAATACTATGCATATTGAGGAATCATAATCACAGCATTTCAATATACAGTGTGAAAAAAGTGAATGTGAATTATTTAATGAAAAAATTTTTGAAACAACAAAAAAATAATGTAAAATATTATAATTATAGTATAATAAATAAAATGAAATAATTTCTTTTAAGTATGAAATAATAAACTTTATTTTTTGCACATAAATACAAATTCAAAATACAAAAATGAACCTATACAGCACTCAAGCAATAAAATTATTACAGGAAAAAGATCAAATCTAAGAAAATAATATATTTCACAGATTTTCTGGGAATCCATGAAATTTATAAATCGTGAATCCTGAGAATTCCTCATATTTTTCCTGGGATCAGTTTTTTTTTCTTTTCTTTTCTACTGATCACAAATAAATGTTATTTTTCACACTATTAATAGTATTTTCATATTGAGCAAACTAAAAACCCAGCCACCAACATGGGGAATGATTTTGCTTCCTAAGCTGCTGGTCCCAAGCCCGGATAAATGGGGATGGTTGTGTCAGGAAGGGCATCCAACCGTAAAACATAGCCAAATCCATTATGAACAGAAACTGTCCAAATATGATATTTGCTAGGGCGACCCTGGAGGTGACGTGCAGGTATGTAGCCCAAAACCTGTGAGAAATGAGCTAGGGCTACTGAGCAGTGGACAGGCTTGGTTAAAGAAGTTAGTCTGGAAAAGAAAAAGAAAAGGATAAGAAAAAATAGGAACACTAAATGTGGGGACGCTAAATGGAAAGAGTAGAGAAATTGCTGATATGATGGAGAGAAGGAAGATAAAATGTTTTGTGGGTACAGGAAACTACGTAGAAAGGGAATAAAGCTAAGGAGTTGAGTAATGGTTTTAAACTGTTTTATAGTGGAACTAATGACAGGCAGAAATGGAGTTGGGATTATTGTTGATAGTAGCCTGAAAAATGAAGTCTGTGGAGTTGATAGAATAATAAGTATGAGATTAGTTAATGGAAGTAGTGTTTACAGTAATTTGTGCTTATGCACCACAAGTTGGTTGTGATGAGGAAGAAAAAGAGGATTTTTGGAAAAGATTAGATCTACTTGTGATGAACATACCGGAAGATGAAAGCATTTTAACAGGAGCAGATCTGAATGGTCATGTTGGAGAGGGAAGTGATGATAGTGATGTGATAGGTAAATGGGGAATAGGTGTTAGAAACAGTGAAGGCAATAGGATAGTGGAATATGCAATGGCCTTTGGTCTTAAAATTGTCAATACATGTTTTGAGAAAAGAGAAGCCTTTTGATTACATATAAAAGTGGACCACTGGAAACCCAGATAGACTATATATTGTGGGTAGAAAGAAGGACTGTAAGGTGATAAATGGAGAGGGGATAACATCACAGCATAGGCTATTAGTACTTGATTGGGAAATGATGATTAAGGATAGGAGAAGAGAAGGCCAGCTGAAAGAACAGAGGATTAAATGGTGGAAACTAAAGGAAGAAGAAACCAGGAAGGAATTCATAAATAAGGTATTGGGTGAAATAAGTCTACCTCACGAGGCTCAGAAATGGTGGAAAAACAATACTGAGGTGATTAGAAGAATAGGTGAAGAAGTTTTAGGAAGGATGTCAAGCCAAAGATTCAATGGTAAAGAATCTTGGTGGTGGAATGAGGAAGTCCAACACACGATTAAAGCTAAGAAAGAAGTGAAAAAGATAGCAGATAAGACAGCAATGCACAAAGATAAAGAAGAGTACAGAAAAGCTAATAAGCAGGCTAAGAAGGCTGTAGCAAGAGCTAAAGCAGTAACTATTGATGAAGTCTATAAAGAAGTGGAAAGGAAGGAGGGAGAAAAGAAACTTTTGAGGATTGCTAGAGATAGGGCATCAAAGGATTTTACTCAGGTGAAACAGATTAAAGACAAGAATGGCAAAGTTTTGAGAGATAAGCAGGATATTGTGATGAGATGGAAAACTATTTTGAGAGATTGTTGAATGAAGAAAATGAGAGAGTGGTGAGAGAGGATGGATTACCAACTGAACGGATGGTTAATGAAATTACTAGAGAGGAAGTAGTTGAAGCGATAAAGAAGATGAAAGGAGGTAAATCAACAGGAGTGGACCAAATACCAGTGGAGGTTTGGAAAAGCCTAGGAGAGCAAGGAGTGAATCTGCTATGGGATTTAATGAAAAAGATTTGGACTCGAAAGGATACCAGATGAATGGAGAGAGAGAGTTTGTTGGTACCGATTTTACAAGGGAAAGGGCAACAACAAGTGTGTGGAAATTATAGAGGAATAAAGTTGTTGCCAGAAAGGATTTGGGAAAGGATTATAGAGAGAAGATTAGGTTCATTTGTTTAATATTTTAAAGATTGACAATGATCAGTTTGGTTTTATGCCAGGCAGGTGTACAACAATGCTATATTTGCACTAAGAAGACTAACAGAATGATATAGAGAAATGCAGAACGAGCTTAATATGGTCTTTATTGATTTGGAAAAAGCATATGATAGAATACCCAGGCAGGAGATTTGGAGATGTATGAGGGAAAAAGGAGTTTCCGAGAAATATGTGAGGTTGATAATGGAAATGTATATAGGAGCAACAACTAAAGTAAGAAGCAGTATGAGACTAACAGAAGTTTTAGTGTTAAAGTGGGATTACATCAGGGATCCACATTGAGTCCCTTTCTACCTAATATTGTCATGGATGTAATTACGAGCAATATAAAGAGAAGTGCACCATGGAATATGCTGTTTGCAGATGACATGGTACTATGTGATGAAAATAAAGAACATTTGGAAGTGACTTTGGAAAAATGGAGAAAGGCACTGGAAGAAAGGGATATGAAGATAAGTAGGGTAAAGACTGAATTTATGCAAATTGGAGAAGAACAAGGAAGTATAACATTAGGAATTGAAAAATTGAACAGTTTTAGGAAATTTAAATATCTGGGATCAAATATAGTTGAGGATGGAAGACTGGAAGAGGAGATTAAGCATAGCATACAGTGTGGATGGGTTAACTGGAGAAGGTTAAGTGGAGTGTTATATGATAAGAAAGTTAGTTGCAAGATGAAGGATAAACTGTACAAAATGGTAGTAAGATCAGTCCTGACGTATGGATCAGAGACTTGGGCAGTTACTAAGTCACAGGAAAGGAAATTGGATGTAGCTGAAATGAGGATGTGGAGATTCATGTGTGGTGTAACAAGAATGGATAAAATAAGGAATGATTACATCAGAGGTACAGTTAAAGTAGGCCTGGTTAGTAGGAAGATCCAGGAAGGAAGATTAAGAGGTTCAGGCATATAAGAAGGTGTAAGGAATATGTGGATAAAAAGGTTGAGAAATGACTATTGGTGGGAAGAAAAGAAGAGGTAGACCCAGAATTAGATGGACAGAGAGGATGAGGGAGGACTTGAGAGAGAAGGGATTGAGGGAAGAGGACGCCTTAGACAGAGATACATGGAGAGTTAAAATAAAAAATGCCTACCCCATTTAAATGGGACAATCAAGGCTTGGGAAAGAAGAAGAAGATATTGAGCAACTAAAAAAACTAATAGAATGAAATTTAATTTAAACTGAAAATTCAAATAACTGCACCATTAATTTGATTGATATTAACCTTAGAACTGTCCTATATTGCATTTCTAATGTCCCTGTTTTAATGAGCATTAATTAATTAATATAAAATTTCAAGATTTTCACATAATCATCATATTTTCCATCAAATGGCATGAAAAAATTTACATTAGAATTTAGAACCCTCAATATAGTTTCATATCTTCATCAATCAATCTTACAAGTAAAATTATAAGGGGCTGAAAAAATTCATTAAAAATAATATAAAATTTTATAAAATATTTCAAAATTTGATTTGAACAACTATCATTTAGTCAGATATGATCCAATATTGATCATCATTAGTAAATTCAAAATTATCAATTTTGAATTTCAAAAAAGATATAAAACTGAATAGTGGAAAAAGTCATATGATTGATTCATTAATTTTAATAAATTAATCCCATAAATCATAATTATATATAGAAATATTACATATGTATAAGTCCAGAAAAAAAGCTATTTTAAATAGTATTTTTAAAAAATAGCCCTTTAAATTAAGCAATTAGCAAATCGTGTTTTGTTTTGAATGACAGCTGTACTAGGATATATCTGTTGGCTATCCATTCTTTCAGACATATAGCATCGTGGGTTTTATTGTGGGCAAAATGCTATTAAAAATACAAACATTAATTGCAATTCGGTCTTGTATTTTTAAAAGTTTTGTTCATAATTTGCAGTTTTTTATAATAAAAGTACTGTTAATTTGTTTATTAGTTATGTTTATTAATCTTGTTAACATATCTCCTTTAGTATAAATTAGTTGATATCATATAATTGAAAAAACAAATATGTTATCAAATTACATAGTTAAAAACATTAGGAATTAAAAATGATTATAATATTTCTAATTTTATTTAAGAGAGAGAAACTGTTAGAAATAAAAGTGCAGTTTATTTGAAGACAATAAATTAATGCAAAGTCAAGATAAATCAGTTTTAATTTAAAAAAATCATATCCAATTTTATTACTATGAGCTCACTAGGAAAGCAATTCAATAATTTCATTGCTAGATCAATGTTAATTCAACAGAGGATTTCTTCTGATCATAATTTTCAAAATGTTTTTGGTTATTTCATTATAAATAACAAATAACATACAGTATCTGTTTAAAAAATACATATCATTTATATTTAAAAATACAAATGGGAACATTGGTTTTTGGCATGATTGCAGTATTTTCCTTACTATGAACATCTCATGTATCAGAATGTAAAAACATTTTTTTTATATGTGGCCCACTAGAGATCTTACAGAAATCCATGTGGCCCATGGTCAGAAAAGTTTGCTCACCACTATTCTAGATTATTAGTTTTTATAGTTTATAATACTATTATTAATAGCAAATTAAATTTGCTTGTATTAAAATAATGATATAAAATTAAAATATGCAGCTTTTTTTTTATTTTAATGCTATGATTTTATAAATTTATATAGGCAGAAAATATGGATATTGTTGCATGCATCAGATACCCAGGCAGAACAGAAGTTAAAACTTATATTGTTAAAAAGGAAGATGACAGTCTTCAAGAAAATACAGTGGTAAATAGACATTTTTATTCTAAATTTATATTGAGGTAAATCTTATATATTATCTGGATTAATATAAAAATGTGAAGTCATAATTTTTAAAGGATCAAAAAATCAGTTTCCTGAAGCAAGATTCACTTATGGATTCTTCTGCTGAAAATTATTTTTAAAATATCTAAAGCATTTTGAAAATCTTAAATATATTTTAATATTTACAGTATTGTGAGATCTGCTGAAGTGTGTGTGTGTGTAGCTCAATCTGGTATGATATATTGTTTGACCAAACATGAGCTGTGATGAATGAAAAGACATATTTTTGTGACAGAGTATGATTGTCTGATTTTCATATCCTGAATAGTTCTTTTAAATGCTTTTGAATAGATAAATGTAATATCTAAGCATCAAACAGATTCTGAAAGGGGCAATTAAATCAATACCCTTTTAGAAAATAAAAATTGATATGCTTTCAATAAATATTAGCCATTCTACAAAAGTGGCTTTTAAAAATTTTCCTAGCTGTGGAATATTGAAAAGTATAGTTTCAAAAAGTATATTTTAAAAAAGGATTTCATTTGGTACTCTTAATTTATGTATTGAATATTATCATATTAACCTGGATATTTTGCATAGAATTCAATTGTTAATATTCATTACATAGGTATTTTTGCTTGAATTCCTGGTTTATGAATTCCAAATTTAACAATTATTTTTCAAATATAAAAAATAACTCTTAAATCTGGAATCTATCAAAAAAATTGCAAGTATGAACATTAATTGCAATGAATAAATTATAAACATTCATAAAAAGGCATTTTCTATTGGATTTTCAGTTTCCATACAACAGATAATAGTATATCATCATTTCAAAAATTATGGAAAGAGGTTTTAAAATCCATTATTAATATAACTTCTTGATCTTTTCAAATGTTACATTGTAATTTAGAAATCATATCTACTAACAGAATTAAATATATATTGGAGATTGAAACAAGATTAAATCCAAAAATATTTTTTCCTGTTAGATGTTTCTGATTGTCACAGTTATCTAAGCCTTATTAGTTGTTAAAATGATTCTTCAACTTCAAGATGTTATAAAAAATTCATAGAGCATTTATTTATTAAGAACAGTATCAAATTTCCTATAATTTGGTCAAGATTATATAGTAATTTAAGAAGTTAAAAATAAATATAAATCATTATTACATAAAAATTAAAATATAAATTATAACTCCTTTCTTCCAAGTTCTATAATTTCTCTTTCTAATCTGCATTTATATATTAAAAGATTTTTATTGTATATCAGTAAAATTTTTGGTATTTTGTGATTTTTATACAATATATAATTTTGCATTTTTCTATAAACAAATAAAATGAAAAAATATTTGACTTCAATTTTATTTTTAGGATTTACAAAATATTGAAACTGATCAAGATTCTTATTATTTTGGATGTAAATTTGAAAGACCAGTAAAAGGGCCAGGAATAAATACTCTTCACTTAAATGAAAAACTATACAGAGTTTATTTATGGGGTAAACTTGATGATAATAGTAAGTAGATTATTTAGTTGGTTAAATTTTTACTTCAGGAAAAATTTTATATAATTAATAATTTATAAAATAATTTTTATATAATATAACCTGTACTAGAATTATATAGATTTAAAAAATAATGATTTATTTCTTGTGCAAATTTTGTAATTTGTATCTGCAGATACTATTTGTTTGAATATAGTATTTTCTTATTTTTTATATTATTAGTCAAACTTATTAATTTTTAGTTTTTTGGAAATATGTATGCATATCACACATACTGCTCTTAATATATAGCAAAAATGCACAAAAATAATGTCTAAGAAAATAGTGCATAATTGAATTTTAGCCTGATCATCTTAGTAAATTCTATATTAAAATCAAGTTTGAAGATTAATCTGTCTTAAAGATTCTACCATTTAAAATAGGAGAGATTCAATCTTCCAATACTATAGGGATTTATTATTATTATCAACTTCATTTTAATTCTATAATTAACCTGTAAATGGTCATGTCTTTGCTGATCTGCAGTCCCATATGGATAATTAAACATAAAATTTTATTTAAAATTTGTCAATTTTTATTACTATAAATCTTCTGTATGTATAAAACTTAATGGAAAATAAAGTGAATTTTTTTCTAATAAAAAAATGACATTATTCCACATTAGATTACATAAAAATTCATTAAAAATCAATAATTGATCCCTATTTATTAAAATAATGTAAACAAACAAGAATATCATATTTCTTACATTCATAAATCTTTACCTGAAGTCAAAACAAATATGCTTCCTATTTCATTTAATAAACAGAGTGGATGTTATGACCAGGAGTGGTCCATGGTCATTTGGAAGTGATGCATTAGTGTGAGGAACATGCAAACAAAGGCAATAAACATGACCTCAGAAAATTGTGAAATAAGATACCTCAACTTCTTGGATAGCTTCTAAATTGCATATTACTGGTATAAATTTCATTTTTATCATATTGTTCTGATATGTTATCTTGTTTATATTGTAACATTTTCATCCAAGAAGAAATTATTTTTTCTAGGATATTTTAATCAGATATATAATACACAAATTACGATTTCCTAATAAAAAACATTCTCTCTGTCTTTACAATTAATGATGATAAGATAATTTGATTTTTGTCTTATAGAGAAAGGTTGAATATACAGTAATCACTATATATTGTGATAGTGGGGTCAGAATTTGATATGTGCATATGTCATTTTTGATTATAACAATAATTATTTCTTCAAATATTGTTTACATTTTTACCTTCTATTATTTATTTTGTGATTATTCAGTTAATTGTTAAGCAATTATAATTTTTTTATGAAATAATTTCAAAATTTATTAGTATATATAAAATAAAATGATGCTTATTTGTGGAAATAGCTTAATCATCATTCCAAAATTAATAGTAATAATTATGGAACTATTTAAAATATCATACAAAAATATTAATCAGTGTAAAATAGAGAGAATGTTTGTGAAGTAGTCAATTAGTCCGGAGAGACAGGCAACGTTCTGGATTCTTCCATGAACGGCTAATAAGGCAATGGTGTGTAGGAATTTGAATTTCTTGCCATGCATGTCAAAAACACTGATGGAGCTGATATTCTGTTTACGGAATTTTGGCGAAGTCCGGATGGTCAGGTTTCTAGCAATTCTCTGAGAATTCCTCTCGAGATGGCGGGCTTTGGGTTGACTTTCTTGATATGTGCGAGTCAAAAACACTGATGGAACTGATATTCACTTGCCAAAGAAATTTCGGTTAAGTCCGGATGGTGATATGTGCGAGTCAAAAACACTGATGGAACTGATATTCACTTGCCAAAGGAATTTCGGTTAAGTCCGGATGATCAATCTTCCTATGTTTAACAAAATCAAATATACTGATTTATCTTTTCTTATTTAGTCAATTAGTAATTTCCAGAACTACTAATTTATAAAATTCAGTAGAGGTATTCTAGATATGCATATCATAATGAATCTTAAAAGAACAAAAATAATTTTAGATTTTCATTTACAAAATAAATCCAATTTTATATAGTTAGTTTTTATTAAACCACAATATAGAACATACAATATATTTAATACAAAATACAATTCAATATACATACAAAATATTAAACTATAAAAATGATTTTTTAAATATACTGTACAATGCAGAATTACAATTTTACATGGTGGTAGCATAATGACTATTTAAAAATGCTAATAACATTGAGTAATCGCATGTTAAGATAATTACTTACATGTTATTGGCATTGATAACAAAAGTAATTCTGGTACTTATCAACTGTAATATTATATCATATGATGCAATTTGCATAATACTACTTACAAAACGGATAGACAGTACAGATAGATACACAGTACAGGTAGTCCTCAACTTATGACAAGGTTTCGTTCCATTGTCTCTGACATAAGTCAAAGATTTTTTTAATTCTTGATTTGTTTGATTTGTTTTAATATTTTCATAAATTAGGTTTCTATTTAACTTAAAACAATTAAAATTTTCCTTCAATTCTTTTTTACATTGGAATTTTAATCAGTAGTATTATTTCTCCTATTGGACATGACAGGGTTACAATGAGAGACAGAAATTGCAATGAGAGAAATGAATACTTCAGCTGCTGATTAGCAACTAACATGCCAAAGGATATGATAAGTTAGAAGTGGGTGAATCATACTAGTGACTCTTGCATATTGTTGAAAGGCTTTGCTTGCTGACTAATAGCAATGCTATGATGTGTATATAAAAATATAAAAGCAATGTGATATATTACAGGAGAAAAAACTGAATTAGAGAATTTTTAATAATAATTTTTTGCTTTTGTAAGTGGAATCATTGTAGATTGAGGACTACCCGTAATTGTAATATAATAATTTATGCAGATGGATTTGACTTGTAATATTGCTAGGAATATTTATTATTATGTAAATTGGGGAAATCCTTTAGCACAAAGAATTAGCTACTATTGAACATTTTATATTTTTATCAATAAGGAATTGATTAACAAATATAGATTATTATTGCAAATTTTATCATCATTATTTAATGTTTATTTAAATTTGTTTTTAATATAGATATTCCTACTTTACCACCACAACCATGGAAGACATCAGAGAAGGCTTATATTATTAGTAATATAATTTATGATGCATATTCAAACTCCAGCAGTAGTAACCAGTCCTTAGTTAACATACTATTGATTGTTCTTTTCTTTCATTTTGTGAAATAAATTTAAAATTTAAAAATTTCATATTGCTAACCAATATTGAATTAACAACCATTTATGTATATATGAAAATATTTATGTATCTGTTATTATAATAAATTTAATAATAATCTTGTACTTAATTCAAATTTTAAATGGATTAATTTCAGATCACAATCTAATTGCATAAATTTTCCATTATTTATAATTATGCACACACCAAAAATTTATAAATATATAATTTATTGTTTAAATGTTATTTACATAGTTACATCTATCATTACAAATATCTTTCAGCAAATGCTTTGCTTATATCCACAGCTTTATCTAAATTGTTAATCTTCTTTCCTGTTAATGAAAAGAAATATTCTGGATTTTGTTTTTTGGAATTTCCACTACCATCTAATAATTCTAATAATGGGAACATCCATTTTTCTGCATTGAATTTTGATGATACATATTCCTAAAAATTGAGGAGAGCAGGAAAAAAAATCATAATGTTACATACAATTGAATAAGTTTTTTTCTTTAAAAATATTTATCTTATCTTAAATCAGGGATGGGATAACATTTCCGAGTTTGAGTCATTTGAAATAAACTCAAAAGTTTAATGGATCAAGACAAAATATGATTTGTTTTTCTATTTTTCACTTAAGCTTTTAAATTTTTTTATGCAAGAGATGGAAAATTACAAATACTTCATAAATGAATGTGCACACCATGCAATTTTTTTGTAGAGCAATGTAAAAAAATTTTGATTATAAAAAATTTGTTTGCAAAGATTATATATAGTTTATTCCAAAAAATAAATCAGTTGTCAAAATTTTTAATTTTCTGACTTTTTTTATTGTCTTACATAAAATTTAACAATATGCATAATATCAATATTCTGTTTTTGGATTATGGTTAATAACATTATCTTCCATAATATAATCATTTAGTTAATATTACCAATGAAGACATTTGTCATTACTACACATTTATAAAAAGTTTCACAAAATAGCATGCATTTATCTTAAATTTTAAATTAATAAAAGTTTCTATTGCCAAAATTTTAAATCTAATTCACACATATATATAAGAATTTTCCACTTTTTTTAATATCAATATGCAGTAGGAATAAGTTCCTCTCAGTTTCATCAGAATCAATCAACAATAAAAAAAAAAAAAAAATAATACAAGGTGCGTTGGTGAATGGAAAGTTTGGTGAACACATGCATGTGCAGGTAGAGACAGCATGTATCAAGGAGCACAAGAAACCAATGCAGATTAGTCTGCTATGGGCAGTTGAACAGCATGTGTGCGAAACTCATGTCAAATGGAAATGGAGCAACAGATAAGCATGAAGTTTTGTTACAAATTGGGAAAAATGGCCACAGAAATGCATGCAATGTTGGTCCAGGTATATGGAACAGACACAGTAAGCAGAAAATGCATGTACGACTGGTTTAAACATTTTCAGGAGAGAAAGGAAACCATGGATGATGAATCACGTTTGGGTTGACCCTCAACAAGTGTGACAACTGACAACATCGAGCGGGTGTGACAGATGCTGTTGCAAAATCACCGACTGTCTTTACATTGGATATTGGAGGAATTGGGAATTAGCAAGGACAGTGTTCGCACCATCATTTACCAAGATTTGGGTAAGCGCAAAATCTGTTCCCATTTTGTGCCGCACTCATTGACCGACGAGCAGAAGGAAACACGCACACACGCTGCTGGAAATTTCATCGACACATGTGACCAAGATCCAACCTTTCTGCAAACCATCATCACAGGAAATGAGAGCTGGTGCTACCAGTACAATCCGGAGTTGAAGCAGCAAACAATGGAATGCTGCTCACCGGCTTCCCAGCACCCCAAAAAGAGCTGCCTACAGAAGTCCAGATTCAAAACACTCTTGATTGCATTTTTCGACAGGAACAGCATGATCCACCAAGAATTTATCCCAGAAGGGCAAACCGTCAATGCCAAAATCTACGAAGCTGTTTTGAAGCACTTACTGCTGTGCATCCAACGTGTTTGCCCACAGATGTACAGGAGTGGAAAGTGGAGTCTGTTGCATGATAATGCATGCCCGCATGCTGCGATCCATGTACGCAACTTCTTGGCCCAATGCCGTGTAACTGTTCTCGTACATCCACTGTACTCACCTGATTTGGTGCCTGCAGACTTCTTTTTGTTCCCTTGCCTCAAGGGGGGTCCTGAAGGGCACACATTTTGCAGACTTTCCAGACATCTGTGCTTTGATCGATCCCAAAAGAGGCCTTTGCTGACTCATTCTAGTAGCTTTATCAATGATGCCAAAAGTGTATTGTATCCAATGGATGTTACTTTGAGGGTGAATAAAGGTATTTTGTTTCTATGTTTTGTTTTATTTGTTTTATGTTTCCATTCACCAAACTTTTTAGACTCACCTTGTATATATATATTTATACAAAAATTTTATATATAAATTGCAATTCTCTAATATTTCCAATAAATTTGTGAAAGATTATTGTATCATCAAACAAAATATTATATAGTGATATGCATCCCTAAAATAAAAATCTCTTTTAGCAAGTTTTAAGCTAATGAAAAAATTCTCTTGTTCAATATGTTACAAACTGGAATAATTTCCAGTAAAAAGTATGTCGTTTAATCAAACATTTATTTCAGAGCTCAAATAATATATATTTTTAAATAGCGACATCCCCTCTAAACAAAATGAGCCATGAATGAAGAAATTTGGACCATATTTATGTGACTTGTTAAACAAAGTTACATAATATTTCATTAAAATATTGAATATTATACAGTAAGACCCCATTTAACGCAGAGAATATGTTCCAACAAAATGAAGCGCTAAACGAAACAGTGTTAAACGAGGTTATCTTAACAGGTAAATAATGGAGATAGGTGAAACATGACAGTGAATTAAAAAAATATATGTATTATTTATTTTATTTTGTAACATTAATTATAGATATTCTTTATTGCTAATATCGATTTGTATTGAAAATCAAAAATATTTGAGTAAATAATTTATATTTGTGATGAGAAAGGTTCTTCTTCATTTGATACTTTTTGTTTTTTTAGTTAGTTAAGAAATCATCTAACGTCGTTTGCCTTTTCCTCTTTTGTTCAGAAAGCAATTGCCGATAGCAAGACATCGCAACCCATGACACTTCATCTTGTCTTTGAACTTCTATTAAAATTTGGATCATTTTGTATAAACTGATTCGTGATTTCTGTAATAGTGGCTAAACTTGTTTTGAGAAAATCTGTTGAAAGTTCCTTTTGCTCTTCATTTTCAGAAACATCAAACTTCCTTGTCTTTTGTGCGATTTCGTATTTATGTGAGTATATCGGATTGAAAAACCACGCCAAAGCGAATCAAAACAAAAAATATTGAATTCGGAAAAAACCATGTTATATTGAAGCAGTGTTAAGCGGAGTCTTACTGTATTGTTATTTTACCATATTTTTTTTATAAAGTTTGTAATATATATTTGAAAAATTTGAATATATGTACAAAAATAGTCTCCTCTCACACACAAATAGCTATAATAATTTTATTATTACTCTAATTGAACTACAGTTAATTTGTTGTAGTAACCCATCCAATACCACATTATCATAGAATAAAGTAGACCATAGTTTCTTTAGTGAAAATGAAACAAAAAATATTTGAACAGAATTAACCAAGATTTTTCTTTAATCTATCTATATTTTTTCTTCAGTTTTAACCATTTTCTAGCTCATTGTATAAAAATTCAATTTTTACTTAAAATTTCAAAATTATTATTTATTTCATCCCAAAACAAGAATAATTTTGATATATTTAACTACAAAAATTGACAAGAAATAATTTGGATATTTTTAATCCATGAAGTGGGGTTCCAAAAAATCAAGATTTGTAAAAATATATTTTTTTAAATTATTTTGCCAACTGAAAAAAAATTTAGGAATAACCATCAACAGTGAGTATCTTTCAACTAATAAACATAAAAAACCAATTTGCAAAAGTTTGGATTAATGAAATCAGGATTAATTTTTTTTAACTATTTTTATTTCATTTCCTTGTGTATATACACATCATAAGCACTGAACTGATTAAAATATTTGACACTGTTTTTGTATTAAAGAAAATGTAACTAAATGAAGTATCTTACCTCTTATAAATTAAAAATATATTTTTAGAATTAGAATTAAATTTAAAATCTTTAGAGCAGAATTATGATCTATTCAAAAATATCTCACAGGAATACTTATGATGGAATTTGTTGTTATAGAAATGCAACAAAGAAGTCTGAAAGCCTAAATTCCAGTGCATTTGATATCTGACAATTGTAAGCAATTCTTTCTGTACATGCTGCCCTGATCACATACAATAAGTTGGTAGATTTACTCTTAAAATTTTGAATATTTATTATTTGTCTTATCCAATAGGTCTGGAATATATAACATTAAGTTGAGTAGCCTACAAGAACAATTGAACATCAATTTTTTAAAATTTTTCATAGTAGTCCCTGCCCTCATCATTTATTCTTTAGAACTTCACAAATATCCAGCTATTTAATTGTAAAATGTTTGATAAGAGCCATTATTATTATTATTATTAGTACAAATATGAAGAATCTTCTCTCCATACAATTGAATACTATTAGTGAAAACAACAGTAGAATTATTAAATTAATGCTATAAATAATATAATATCAGCAATGTCAAAATACATCACATATTAATAATGAAATGGAAGCTGGTAGAGACATATTGTAATTAGACAATCACATTCATAGATGATAAGACAAACTATGTATTTCATCTTATGAATATTGACAACTATGTAGGTATCTTACATGGTTGGATACATCTGTCCAGATTAACTCATTTAGTGCCCATTATTATACAGAAAATGTAGGCAATTAAGAAAGGCTCTCAAGCATAGTGCTGCAATTACTCTCTCACACATTTGAATGCTGAGATGAATATAAAAGTGAAAGATGTAAAATGATGAATGATAATTAAATGAAAAGCTTCTGTTTAAAATGTGAAGTATTACTTTTGTGAAAATATCCAATTTCTTCTTTTTATGATATAAAAGAAATATTTTTCAAATTTAATGTTACAAAAAAATGTAATATATTAATTTAACTAATCATCATTTTTTTTTTTCAATTTGACTTTTAGAAAAAGCTATTTAAAAACTTAATAAATCCTTGCTAAAAATATTTCTGATTTCCTGTTTGGATTAAATATTTTGCAGAGTTAATTTTTTATAAAAAAAAATAAAATGGCTTTTTGTCTATTTATTCTATGTGGACAATCACAATATATCTCAATGATGAGTACTATTCCTTATTATCTAAAATATATGCCTTTTTCAATTTTAAGGATCCTATGTTATTTTGTTTGCCAAATTACTGTCATTTGAAATAAGAATATTAATGAAAATTGTTCCTACATGGTAATTAAAGGTAGCAAAATCAATAACTATTGGCAATGATTTGATTATGTAAGATATTGATTTTTCAATTTTGAATATCTTTTCTCTTATTACATGAGTAATATTGATCTCTATAATAGTAAGAGCAGATTTTTTTACTTTAATATATTTATTTTTTCAGTAAATTTTAATTTTATAATTTTATAAGAAAATATTGAGAATTTTATCTATCTATTCATATCCATAAGAATAGTTTCAATTATCTGAGATAAGCCCTTTAAACTATTATACAAAAACAAAAAAGGTTCTTGAAAAAAAAATTATTTTTGTAAGTGTAATTATAAAATATTTTTTTAAATTATTTTTTGTATTTTTTATAAAAAACATTTTGCAATTCTAATTTCTTAATTATAAATATTAAAAGTCTAATAATTAGATCCATCCCCGATAACAAAATATAAAAATTATAATCATCATCAGCACTAAAAAAAAAATATAATGGATACTTACTTTTGGAACTGAACATTGGCATAATATTTGATTATTTCCTAGAGCTATAGCAAAAATCATTACTGGTCTATTATTGATTATCTGAATTGCTTCTTTTACTAATTGATTTTCATCTCCAACAATTTCTATTTTATGCACAAGATATTTTTTCTCATTCTTTAAAACCCCTTCTATTTCATTATGCAACTATTAAATAAGATATTAAATTGTAAAATGCAATCTATTATAATTGACTTAAAATTTAAGTAATGATTATTCAAATTAAATGATCAAGACTACTAAAGTTAATATAACATTCTTTTTTTCCAGAAATTTTCATATTGTTGGTTATATATACAAGTAGTTCTTGACTTACAATGGAGTTTGGTTTCACAGAAATTTTCATATTGTTGGTTATATATACAAGTAGTTCTTGACTTACAATGGAGTTTAAAACAAACTCCATTGTAAGTCAAGAACTACTCTATTGCTGTCAGAAGTCAGAAATGCCCAAAATTTATGAATTTTCCACTACAAATATTTATTATAATAAACTTAATGAAAATTAAAGAACTAGGACATAAAAAAGATGCTTTCCATATATCAGACCATTGGTCAGGGACATGAACCCATATCAACATGCAAAGTCGCGGATTATAACGAATGTCAATAACAACAATTATAAACTAAGCCTAACAGTTCTAACGACTCTGCAATCCAGAGTTCGGCCTGAGCTCAGGTCTTTGCTAAGTTCTAACTTAATACTAAATAATTACAAAACAATTTGACACAATGTAACGTCTAACTGACGAAACAAAATCAGAAATCGGAACTTATAACTAAAAGTGCCGATTAAGTGTTAGAAGTAAAACGAACAAATGATGTTAGAATTTACACTAATAATTTGAAGAAAATCTCAAACAAGTTAGATAATAACAAAATATAAATTTATTAGACTCAAAAACACTTACAAAAGTGTTAATTAAAGCTTTATTTAAACGAAATAAAGCACAATGAAATAAACAACAA
>AYEL01010173.1:0-25432 GCA_000484575.1 Olivierus martensii | reverse complement strand
CAGCTGTTGGTTTTTCTCCAATGACGAACTTCCATTGGTTTTTCCCGATGGCTGAGGTGTGTCGGTGGTATGTCCACCCCACACTTTCTTTCTTGTGGGAGTGGAGATATCAGAATGTTTAGGTTGGGTCGGGTTGGTACTACTAACACCTTCTGTCCTATCAATTCTTTAGCAGAGTGACTGTGATAAGTTGATTATAGATATAAGTCTAGTCCTAAGCTAGTAACACACTAACATTTTATTTAATTAAAAAAAAAAAATTAAAAAAGAAAATAAAATAAAAAAATAATAATAATAAAAAATTAAAAAAAAAACTTATTAGTTTTAGGTATTAACATAGTTGTAAGTCTATTACTAACTTATTTTAAGTTCCCTCTTCTCATACTTTCTAGATATATTACTAACACAGTTCTAGGTTTCTAATAACATAGTACTTAATTTTTCTACTAACATAGTTCTAAGCTTCTACCTAACATGAAATGGGTAGAGTTACTTTCACACATGTCATCACATAGGTTAAGTTAGAAAGGTTCTTTGTTTTTTCTACATTTTGCTTTTAATGTTGGCCCAGAACGGCTCCCTTAGTACTCTATTTGAGTGGAAAGGGGCAATCAAAATTTAGCCACCAAGCTTACCATACAAAAGAAAAGAAAAAACCTAAGACAGATGCATGCAAATTAGAGTCATGAAAAAATTCTATGAGTTGCAAAAAATTTTGAGAATTAAAAAAAAATCTTGAAAAATTTAAGATTGAATTTTTCTCAGTTATAGATAAATGTTCAATATTTTATATCAATTCTGAGAACTCTTTAATAATTCAATAAAAACAGCTGTCTACCAATCTTGAGCATAATTAATAAATATGACAAATACAATAAATATTTTATCTGAAGATAACTGTTTTCTAAGAATATAACTTAATTATTTTTTAAGGTTTAACATTCAAATCTGCATGAGAGATAAATTGCACTATATGGCAGAGAATCAGTTAAGACTCATTTCAATACACACAATGGGATTAGCAATTGCATAGCAGTATTAGTATCAATAGGCAGAGTCTGAAATTTCTTTAAAAGATTATTGCTTTTCCATGTGATTGAAGGAATCATCACATCAACATTTGAAAAGTTGGTCACAACCAAAAAAAATTTGGACAATTTTTGATCTATATCATCATTAATTTTTAAATCTCAAAAATAATGACAGATAGATAGATTTTTATCATTATGAATCATTCATAATGATAAAAATCAATCTATCTATGATTCATAATGATAAAAATCTATTACTTGATAGAAAGACTAATCATTGTAGCTTTGCAGAGTATCTATTTATTTTTGCACTGAAAAAATATAGGGGTCCCCAACTTATGATGGGGTTACATTAAAATATTTTGGTTTTAATTTGAATCTGTCATAAGTTGATACATGATTTTCTATAGGCACAATGTTGTAAATGGAAGTTATATTCCCCAACCACCAAAACTCAGAATATTTAATATTATTTTAGCATACAGTAATGATGAATAAATGTTGCTTATTCTTTAAAATGAGGAAATTGTGTATTTCATGCCTACCACAACTTTATATGGGTGAAACTAAAGAAAACGTAATGTAAAAACAAAAATGAAATGCTTAAATTGTTTTTCTATGTCCATATTTCTAATATCAGCTCATAACATCATAAAGCAATCATTTATTACTTTGAAGGATCTAAGTACAATTCCAAGTCTCACACATCATTTTTCAAGGAGAGTCTAGACCCAACAAATTTGTTGAACTCTTTCTTTCAACCTTCTGGTTGACTCCCATAAAAATTCAACAGTCTCTGGAGACTCTAAAAGTAGCCACTGCCAAAAGTATTCCTTGGCAGTTTAATCCAAACTAACAACTAATTTTCTAGCAAAAATAAGCAATTATTTTTTTAATGCCACTTCTCAATCATTGGCTGACTATTACATAACAGTATCCATTCCAGACCCAATTATGAATTATTCATATGTGATAGAGCCAGTAGGACTTTACAGTTGGTAAATCAATGTCCAGGCCAGACCCATCAAAAATTTTTCACAAATAGGGAATTTGTATTCCATGCTTCCATGCATTTATGATGGATTTGATTGTATTGAGCCTAGATACCTAAAAAAAATCTAGATGTATGAGATCTGAAATTAAATATAAATACTGCCTGGTGAATATAAAAAAACACTTCTAACCTGGCAACAACTCAGCCGTCTGGCTTGAGTTATTGCCAGATTGGAAGTCATTATTGATGGTAGCTGTCATAAATACAGATTTTCATCATAAATAATCACCATTATAAGTATGGATTGTCATAAATTGGACCATCATAAATTGCAGTACCCCTTTGTATATTGAAAATTTATCATTACACACAACTTAAATTTCAATAAACTTATACTTTAAATATTTGAAGTATAATTTTAAATATTTTTTTTTTGTATTTTGAATATAAATCTGCCATATTTTTATATCCATTCAAAATCAATTTTGAATGGATATAAAAATATCCATTCAAAATTGGCACTATGACAAATAAGCAAAAGTTACACAGATAATTCCTGGTTTGAGTTCCCAGATTTACACGTTTTTTTCAAATATGAAATATCAAAAAATTTGAAAATATGAACATTATTTGCAATAAATAAATTCTAAACATTCATAAAAATGCACTTAAACCTATATACATAGCTATACAATATGATATGATTAATTTTATAGCAGAAACTTGGTCATCTGCTTTGAAATTGAAAAATCAAAATGGCAGCTGAGAAGAGAAATAATGTGTCCTCTAATTTTATTGGCATATTATGTAAATAACTTCTATTCTTGGATTGTGCCTAAGATAGTAATTCATCTGCATTAAGATTCATTTATTTATCTATTAATAATCTATCTATATATTTATTTATCTATCAATAATAATAATGAAGAATAAAAATTCTTTAACATTAATATGACATAAATAATTTATTATTATAATTTGCTTGATTTTAAAGGCTATATTTTCATTCATTTAGATCAGGGATGTCCAACTTTTTGGCTTCCTTGGGCCACATTTGAAGAAAAAAATTGTCTCAGGCCACACACAAAATATACTAATTCTAACAATAGTTAAGCAAAAAAGTTAGCAAATAATGTATAATATATGATATGCACTATGACAAATAAGCAAAAATGTTGTAGCATAATAACCTTTGACTTCTTTTCGTTCAGAAATTTTTTAAAATCGTTGAGCAGGTCAAGAAGTTTTAATCACTGAAATAAGAAATATTTTAGAAAATGGAAATAGGAAATGTAGATAGATATTTAAATAATAAAAACTTCATTAATTTCATTAAGTACATAAAAATCTTAATGTTCCAAGGAAGTTTATGATTTTATGTTGGAATCACATTCATTACAGTGCTGGACCGCATGCAGCCTGCAGGTTGGATATCCTTTCTTTAGATAGATAAATTATTGTTTAATCATTTACTATTGATTTTTTTGATCTTTACTTAATTTATTATGGTCAGATTTTTTTGTTGAGTACAGAACTTCAGGTTTTAACATTATGTCTATAGGAAATTGATTCTTAGTTTATGAGTTTTTATTTAATAGGCTCACTTCAGAAACAAATAACTCACAAAAGTAGGAATTATCTTTATTTTCTTCATACATTAGTTCTAAGGAATACATTTGTCATGCAAAGAAAAGATATCTATTTTAAATATTTATTTAAAAAATTCAAAGTAAAATCTATAAAAAAGCAATTAAATTTACTTACTTTTCTTATTTTTTTAATTTCCATATATAAGTTTTTCATTTGATTTGGTTCAATCTACATAAAATAAAAAAAATTAAATAATTTTTTAAATATATTGATTTCACTCAACTCCTTTAAGAGTTATTAAAAATTTTTAATAAATTTTATATTGAAAGTATTTCTTCAAATTATATTTAAAATTTGGAATTTAAATATTCTATGATAAATAATAGATCTGAAATACATAGTCTATATTAATATTAACATATATATCAGTTTACAAAAGACCTAATGTTGTTATATTAATATTTAAAATTTTAAAGTTGCATTTAAAACTAGAATGCATTCACTAGAAAGAGATTAGAAAAATCTGATAAAAAAGATCTCTAAAAGAAAAGGATTTATTTGATAAATAACTCCTCTAAGAATGATATTCATACAAATAATATATTTTTCTGGAAAACAGATTTCATATTTTATAATTGTTTTTCAAGAAAGTTACTAGAAAAGTGTAAATACATAAAAAAAGAAATGGTTTATGCAATGAAAATAATAAATCAAAATAAAATTCTTTATGGAAATAAATTCTAAGAGTGAAGTATTCATTGATAAATCAGAATTGTCACTTTTACAAAAAGTCTGCTTAAAAAATAATACTTTTTAAGTAAAAATATGTCCACCTGAATTCTTTTAATAAAGATCTATTTTATAATATTTTCCAAAAGAAAAATCTTTTATAGAAAGAGTCTTAGGAATTTTATTATGCTTAGATATTGGGAAAATGCTTCATCCTCACACATATATAAGAAACATAAATCTTTCTTAAAATCTGAATCAATGTTGTCTGTTAGAGATTTTCTTAAATGGGCAAATCATCACTAAAATAATCAATTATATATAAAATGAAAATCTTAAATGATAAAAAAGAGTAATCATCAAAATTTTAATAACTGCAATAATTTGATGAAAATGCAATAGTTGCCTTTTTCTTTCACATAAAAATTCATAATTAGATAAATGTATATTTTTGTTTATAAATAATGAAATTTAATTTTATTGAAGATAAATAATAATTAATTGTAATGCATCAAATTTGATAATGTTATAAGTATGAAGAAGCAATGTACTGTAATTTGTATTTGTTTTTAATATATTGTTTTTTTTTTCATACGTTCTCATATTTTGAAATTAAATCTTTAGTTTAGATAAACTTTCTACTATATAATATTATCAATCTTATTTTGTAAGTTAATTAATGTAAAAGTTTTTATATAAAATGCAAATTTGTTTATTATTATTAGCATTTTATTAAAATTTATACATGTCTGTAAGAATGAAGACAGCAATGGTATGCAATTCAAATACATACAGGAAATAGTAATAAAGCCTAGCTACAATTCTTTGGATACTAGCAAAGAAGTCTAATAAATTAAGCATAAATATTTATAAACAGGGCTTGAAATAATGGTTGCCAGCTTGCCATTGGTGACTAAGAAATTGCAGTTGACGAGTGTGATGAGATAACCTTGGAAATGTTTGATTAATACTCCCACAATTTATTTTCATGTTTTTTTCTGTATAGTCTGACTCTGATGAGAAAAATTCTATAATGCCTCTAGTTCACGAAAGAGGGAGCCGTTTTGAGAGGGCTAAACCCACAGATTAGGTTTATATATCTAATCTGTGGGCTAAACAATTCATTTTAGGTAAATGGTAATTGCTGATGGGTGAAAAATTGGTGAAAATAAAGATTGCTTCATTTGGTGATTGATCATCATATAGTTCAACCAGTTCTGATGTCATCAGGAGACTTTGACATCAGAACTGGGCAGAGACCTTGCAGTCTTTCTTATTAAAACCATCGATGTGTATCGTTGATTAAAACTCAGGCATATCGTCAGAAAACTTTGGGCTATTCTATGCAGATAAAGAAAACAGGAGACTTTGACATCAGAACTGGGCAGAGACCTTGCAGTCTTTCTTATTAAAACCATTGATGTATATCGTTGATTAAAACTCAGGCATATCGTCAGAAAACTTTTTCTTTATCTGCATAGAATAGCCCAAAGTCCTAGATTAGACAATACATTAATTAAGACAATTCATGATGTAAAGCCTGTGAACCAGTGAAATGTGAAAAATAAACATGTGTTGTGTGGACATGAGATTTGTTTGAAAGAAAATTGTTTTTACTTGTAGAGTACTGTATTCTATTATTTGATTAAAATAAAGCTGAAATATGATAATATTTAATTAATTTAAAGTCTTGGAGCACATCAATCCCGATTTTTCCCTGGAAGGCAAGATCACTAAGCAGAAGCTGACGTATTTCAGCCATGTGATGCAGGCCAACTCGCTGGAGAAGGATGTAATGCTAGGGATAATGAGCGGAACAAGACCTAGAGGAAGACCAAAGACCCGTTGGCTGGATAAAATCAAGAGGGACATGGGTAAGAACATCAGGGAACTGAAGGATTTGGTCAGGGATAGGAAGACATGGAGGGACATGACCCATAGAATAGCTAAGAATCGGACATGACTGAACGGCTAGGATTGGATTGGATTGGAAAGCTGAAATAGTTTAAATCCAGAATATCTTATTAGGAATAGTAAAATCCACTTGGATAATGCTTTTAACGATTTGGCATTTTATATACATTTTACTTGAAGTTTAACGAAGGATATTTACTGTTCGTATTTAACCCTTTCGATTGACCGACAAAAATGATCTTCAAAGTTCTATATACGATTTGGCATTTTATATACATTTTACTTGAAGTTTAACGAAGGATATTTACTGTTCGTATTTAACCCTTTCGATTGACCGACAAAAATGATCTTCAAAGTTCTATATTTGTTATTCAGTGTGGAAAAATTAGCAGAATGTAATTAATTAATAGGATGTTTTACATACAAACAATAAAAAATTTAAATATTTAAGAATTCTACCAGGCTTCGGAACGGATATATCATCATAAGCGAAAAAATTATGTTACTTTGTAAAGATAAGTCATAGTTTATTTAAATTGAATTACATTCAGATTTTGATTCCGATTTGGAATGATAAGATACATCTAAAATCGTTTAAAATATCTGATTATCTATAAAAGTTTTGCAGAAAATCATAAAGAAATGTGGTTTCGAACCCCAACTTTGGAGCCCCATAACTTGAGAACGGGGCTTTTGCCCCTCAAGGGACTTTCACCAATGAACTCAGGAATCTTTAATTAGAGGGTAAGATAAAAGGGGGGTCGAAATTCCGCTGGGATTTTTAATACTATCATAGCCCAGCGAGATTTGCAAGATGCATTTTGATTGTCGGTAATTTTCGGAAAGTTATCGAATAGCCAAAAACGTTTTCTAAATAAATTAGTTTTTAATCTCCTACGTTTGTGCTTCAATTGATTTCAAGAATTTTCGGAAAGATAAAGGAAGAAGAAAAAAGAAGGTTGTTTGCCATTCGCATTGTTTTGTGCTGATTACGTGTGGTTGTGAAGAATTTTGTGAACTTCTGAAATATTTTAGTGAATGGTCTTGTAGCTTTTTATTGAAATGACGGGTATTTATTTCGCTGACTGAAATTAATGTTTGACTGTACAGTATATGTGATGTGATACTTTCGATGTGGTCATTGTGAAATGCACAACTTGCGTAACACGTGGTACTTCCCCGATCATGTTGTGAAAAACATATTTGCTGGTAAATTTATGCAAGTGTTTTTTGTTTTTTGGAGGGAAGGAGAGGGGGGTTGGCAATCAAAATTTTTTTTTGGCTACTGGATTTTCGAAATTATTTCGAGCATTGTTTATAAAAATGATTATATCATCAATACAAATATTTAATTTAAAAACTTAATTATATTATCATCATTTTCATAATATTAACTAAATTTTGTTCTTGAACTAGAATCAATTAACCATGTATGATATTAATTTTTTTAATCAGGAATATAGATTTGAGATATATTTCTCATTAATTGTTATTAATATAATATCTAAAATAAAAAAATATATTTACATCATCTATTTGTTTTAGATATTCTTTTTTAATGATTGTCTCCATCTGTAAAACTTCTTCCAATAATCTCTCTCCAAATCCAATAACTGTTTGTGCTTGCTTTCCTGTTACAACATGAAGACATCTTTCACTTTGGCTCACTTTTTTTTGAGAAGTAATTACAAAAGAACTCACATGACTGGTATTATGCAAATGGCTATCGATATAAAGAATTATTATTTATAATATAATGAAAGATTTATGACGACTTTAATCGATTATTTAATAAAATGCATTATCTTAATATCCATTAAAGTGAAGGGGGACAAATTCCCCGGGCCCGTAGAAGATTGAAGGGTCCGGGCCGCTTCCTAACAATAAGTATTTATCATATATATAGACCCAAAACCTGGTTCGTACCGGGGCCCGGGATTTCACTCGGCACCACTGTATATATATATATATATAAATCATGATCAAGGGTTTCCAAACTTGTTTCAGCCCTTTAACAGTGCACCGTGGAATGCCCTCTGTCGAATTCTTATTAATAAACTTATATAGTGTATTACACATATACCCTATATAACTTTCTCGATTATTAAGGAATTTTAATACTCTTGAAGTTAAAAAATATCATCATAAATTTAAATTTATTCTCAGAATATGCGAAATATGTCAATACAATGTTAACAATTCAAATACTGAAGCTTTAATTACAATTAATAAAATTCTCTGATGATAAAATTCAGTTGAACCATACTAACACAAATGTGCAAAGTTCCATATGGTGAGAATTATGACATTCCGTTGTTTCTAACGACAACTTATTTCTGATATTCTTACCAGGCATATATGAAATTTCCTCAGGACAATAACAATAATAAGAAAAAACAGGTACATCAGGAAAAAGCTCTCTGAAATTCAATAAAACTGTGGCCTCTCTATAATCGTGCTTCATGAATAAAAATCCAACGGACTTTTTCTGATTGATGTTATATTTTTTTTTTTTTAGAAAACTTGAGATCCATAGGCAAACCTGTATGTTCCGTCGTATTTCTAAATAGTTTTAGTGAGCAACCTTTATTCTCTTTCCACAGTAAGCTATACTTCGGCTCAGCTCGATTATATTGAATGGACTTATGCCTTCTATTGCATATGCAGATTTAATAAACTGGCATTCTGAAGTTCGTATTAAGGTTAGAAATAAGATCTTTCTGATGTTACCAAAAAACAAGAGTACACGCTTTAGTTGTTTTTTGGCACATTTATTTTTTCTGCCAAATTTAATCTTCCATTCAGTAAAAATTCGTGAATTTCTTCTGGAGTTTAGGAAAAACGATGATTCTGTATTCCTAGTATCGATGGAAATATTACTTTGCGTTTTAGTGTCCTTTTCAAAATAGTATATTCGCACGGGTGAAATTTCTTATTAATTATGAATTTATTCATAATTATTTAAATTCAAAATTTCGACTCTCGCTAGACCTGGCCTTATGAATTTATGCAATTTTACGATTTTTGTTTAGACACACTGAACAGGAATTTGGAAATTTAATTTTTCCCCGAACAATATGTAAATAGTTATAAAATCCGAATGGAAGAAATAATTATTTTTTCATTATAAATTTGATTTATATCTTTTCACTGAACAAAATAAGCCATCAATCAATAAACATGACGAATTACTGATTAAGAATGACAAATAAACTTCGAATTTTTTCATCTCAAATAAAAAAAAAATGTTACGTTTTGAATTCACTCGATAATAATATTTCACTAATAATTTTTTAATGCCTTTTTTATATTTTCACTTATGCTTTTACGAACTTTTCACGATTATTTAATGAATGTTTACATTCTGAGATAGAAAAAAAAACTTAATTTCCTTCTCAGTCCCTCTCAATTTTAAGGAAACCGTTTTAGAAATTTTCGATGGTCCTCAAGAGATTTGTTGTTCCAGTGTAGAGAGACATTCTTAGTTTCTATACATCATTGTAGCAAGAATTAAAAAAATTAAATATTTTAATTTAGAAATAACCCAAAAATGTGTTGTTCCTTCATCAGGATATTTACTATATATTATTACAGTAAGCTATAATGAAATGACATTAGGCAATTTTCGAACAGCATATCGATTATCATAGAAAGATTTATGACGACTTTAATCGATTATTTAATAAAATGCATTATCTTAATATCCATTTCTTCCCAATTTTGGAATATATTCACTTTTATTATCCATTAAAGTGAAGAAATCATTTCTGTAAAAATCAAATAAACGTTGAGGAACATTAAATCATTAAACAGCATTTAAGTCGTAAAGTTAATGGAAATTTACCAAATCGATATCTTCTCTTAAAAAATAGATCAACATAGACATAAATTTCATATCACGTGTTATATATAATATTTTTTCATAAATTATGTTTTAATTTTTTTATAGTTTAAGAAGAATGTATAGAAAATAGTATATATGTATTGAAAATATGAAATTTTCTATACATATATATTATTCAAAACAACAGAATTAGGTGAGTTAATGCAAAGTTACTTATATATTGAGAAATTTGAGTATTGAATGCTATACATTCTAAAAATTCTAACGTTAATCTTATAATAATTTTTATATGATAATCTATCATGTATTATCGCGTAACAAAATGCAACAGCCTGTGACTCAATGTTCTGGTTTTAACTGATATGTATATGCGTTTTTACTTGGTATAATTGTCTTCTTTCTCACCTTTTGTATAACGATTTTGCAAAAGATAATTAAAGTGTTCTTGGTAACTGAATATATTTTCTGTAGCTTTATCCTAGGCATAAAGATACGTCACTCTATACTGATAAGGAAGGATATCGTTAACTTCTTTCTCACCTTTTGTATAACGATTTTGCAAAAGATAATTAAAGTGTTCTTGGTAACCGAATATATTTTCTGTAGCTTTATCCTAGGCATAAAGATACGACACTCTATACTGATAAGGAAGGACGTTACAGCTAAAAACCGAATTGAGTTATATTGAACTTCCCCAATCTTTCTTATATATATTTATACAGCACATTTAAGCATTAAACATGATCATAAAAAACGAATTTTATAATTCGGTTAGGTTAGGATAGTTTGGTTAAGCCGCTATATCCTCATGAGATATTCTGTATCTGGCGGCGGCCACTTATAGAGCCCATCACAAGCTGTCCAACACAAATGAGGCGGTCAACCGGAAGGTTGAAGGATGGTGCTCGGACCCCTCCTGAAAAACTTGAGATGTAAGACCCGGATTTGAACCCGGATCCTCCAGGATGCTACAGCTTTATAATTCAAGCTGGTGTAAATTATTTTATAAAATACAAGAACATTATTTTGCGAATTTTAAAAAAAAGTAATGAATTTGCATGTAAATTTTAAATTTGCAATATTAAATTATGTATTTATCTGAAGTACTTTTTATAGTATAAAAATCGGACGAAGCACCATTATCAAATACATTTTAAGAAAACCGCAACTGTGAAGATGAGCTAACCAGAACGAGAAGATGAGCTAAAATCAGAAAATAACCAATAAGAAGGTTAATAATACTTATCAAAGGTCTTTAATGCACGTGCAAAGAATGATGACATCGGTTTGGCTGTTTGGCATTTTTTATATGGATAAATTATATTTTTAAGTACATTTCTTTGAGATACATTATAACACTAATATCAGAATTCAGAGTTTCTTTTACGTATTGAATGCACATCTTTAAATTTTGTTTGTATATAATATTAACAGTGGATGATATATTTAATCGGTATAAATATTCAGGTGAATAATTACTAGAATATTTTTTCCTCTGATATATTCCAGTTCTATTGTTGCCTAATTTTGTAGAGCAGAATATTAAATTGATATAACAGAATTTAAATTCGAAATGAAGTTTACAAAGTACCATTCTTGAAGTATATCAGTACTGGCTATATTTTTTAAATATCTGCTAATAAATATCAAAATTTTATGAAATATATTGATGATATTCTGAATGTGATGTCTATATGATAATTTAGAATCGAAATAATTTTTTTTCAGCTTATTGAAATTTAATGGCTTATAATTATTCCTATGAATGTCAAGAAATGATTTATTAGCACTATGTTTGAATGAAAAAAAAAATCAGATAAGTAGATTTTTTTTTTAAATAGTGTTCAGTATATTCTCATTAACATATTTGTATGCCATTTCGTAACGCTATTTTATTGGTGTTGGATAATTTGAGACTGTCTGCAAATTTAAATAAGTTTACAGTATTCAAAGAGGAATCGGGATTCTCGTAGATCATAGATAATAGAGCACTAATAGTTGTGAGAACTTTGTACAAATGCTAACAATAGTTGTACTGTTTAATCCGAAGAAACATAATTATTGATGGTAATATATAATTTTCTATACGTTAAAGAATTTATGATCTAAAATAACAAATATTCAAGCAATAATAAATGATTTATCATTCATGAATTAAAGATGTTAATATAGTAGACTTCCGATTAGTAGTCAAAAAACAACTAAAGCGTGTACTCTTGTTTTTTGGTAACATCAGAAAAATCTTATTTCTAACCTTAATACGAACTTCAGAATGCCAGTTTATTAAATCTGCATATGCAATAGAAGGCATAAGTTCATTCAATATAATCGAGCTGAGCCGAAGTATAGCTTTCTGTGGAAAGAGAATAAAGGTTGTCGTTGGTTTTTATATGGACTAATCTCTTCCAATTTGAACAATTCAGTTTGGTTGATTATATAGTACCTGACTTTTACTTTTATTCAGCCAAGCAATTTTACTTGAGTGTAAAATCCTTTCTTGAAAACTTGGCATGTGTATGTATATGTAGCCATACTTTCGAAAAATCCCTAAAATATATCAAAAATTGAAAATTCCTTTTCTGCTACTGTCGCAATTAAGCGAAAAGTTGTCCCAATTCGCGGCTATCCCAATTAAGCGTAATCCACTGTATATAGTATTCCATATGATATTCGTGCCAGTGTAAATATAACTGAATTGGTTACAAATTTAATATCTTACCTGTTAGTGAATTTTGATCCATCGAATCTTATCTTTCGTATACAATGTAGAAGTTTTATTATTTCCGGCAGTTATCTATAAGTAGTATTAGAGAATAAATTAAATAAGAAAAAGTACAGAAATATGTAAAAATGTGATTGGTATAAAATTTGTAACAGTTACCAATAATGTTCTAAACATAGATATTATGATTAGACTTTAATAAAGCTATCAATTATTTTTTGACATTAATAAATAAAAATAATTATTGAATTCAGATTATGTTTATGTCATTAATTGGTATAAATATACAATAATATGAATATAAATAATTAAAAAACTGAAATGTGAAAAAATTATTCAAAGAGTGTATTAAACATTCATTTTAGAATCTGATTGAATTGTTGGTTTTTATATGGACTAATCTCTTCCAATTTGAACAATTCAGTTTGGTTGATTATAATGATATATACAATATGCGATTATATAGTACTGTAGTACTATATAATCGCATATTGTATACAAGTTTCAGAAAATAACTGTGCACTACATATAGTGTAGGTGCAGAGTTATTTTCCGAATATATGTGTGTGATTGAAGTAATTTTAGAGTCCATCATAGAACAACACTGCCAACACTGGGCTGAAGGATAGGATTTTATAATAAAATTTGAACAGCAATTCTTTTATTATTTGTTTATAATTTGTTCATTGTAATATTTGTTCTTTCTATTACTAATTATTATCTTTATTAAATCTCTAGTTCATTTAATTCTATACTTTGCATATGTTATATCAAATTATTTATTATATGAATTCGTACTTTAATTTGTTATATTATAAATCGTACTTTTTTAATAATTACTTTATTCCCATATATTGTAGCACTATATAAATATTTATAATTTTATATCAAATATTTTAAAATTGATTCAATAATTTTATTTTATATAAATATAAGATTTTTTTTAAATTAATGTTTTAAACTCATATCTTTTATTACTTTTTCAGCTAAACCCATTCATATTACAATGTTTGTCGTCATAGTGGCTATTATATTCGAGATCATCATTATTAATTTTCGATATATCCAAGATTACGAGCCTCCCGAATTTATTCTAAACATATTTTCAGGAACAGTTGCCAAACTGTTACTTATTAATTCCATACATCAAGAAACAAAACCAATAGATAAAATCAGGCTGTTTGATAATCAAGATGAAATAGCACCTCTTCAACAATTAACGAAAAATGAAAATTGGCAAATTATTGATCAGATTCTCGATAGAGTGCTGTTTATTATTTATATTATACTTCTCAGTGCAATACCTAAAACAACTTAATAATTGATTTCATTAAAATAATGATTGCGGCTTATTTTTTGCAATCAGCAAAAGAAATTTATTTAAGCATCTGAATCATTTGAGTAACTATCATTGTGGTAACGACAAAAATTAAACATCGTATTCATATGCAAATTTTATAAATCATAAACAAAGGAATAACATAAATAAATATTATTAAATAAAATATCTTTTAATTTCTTTAAGATAACAAGTAACTTTGTATAAATCTTAAATATGCCCTCTTTCTATCGAAAATTGCGCACTACATTTGGAAACATTTAATATTTTGTCGAAAAAACTTCTATAAATCTTATCTCTTATTTGTTAATTTTTGGATTAGCATTTGATATTTGCTGAATATAAAAACTGTACATGAATTAAAATTCTATTTTACAGTAAACACTTGCCGACCGCGGATTTGCAGAACTCGATTTTGCGTATACGCGATATCTTAATTGTTTCCATTTAATTTGTCTAACGCTAGAATTTCATTCATACGCGGTGCGCTGATGAGCGCGTGGGTAGCTGCAACGATACCCACGCGATCATCTGGCAACCCTGCTTGACGCTGTCCGCTAGCTGAGTGACCCAGGCCGAATTGCTATCATTTCACTAACGTTAGCAGAGCTGTAATCAGGTATTTATTAGTGTCCCTGTGTTCCTAAATTCACCAACTATATATCCATCGGTGAAAGACTGATGACGTCACGATGAGTACCGATTGACATTATTTTCGGAACGTGTTTGATGAGAAACAATATGGCTGAACTTATAGAAGAAATATTTTCTTCCCGATATTCAGAATCAGATCTTATTTGATTATAATAATAGACAATATTTTTTTAATAAACGTAACGAAATTTTAAATTATATGTAAAAAATATCTAGACTAAAATTTTGTATTTGATATTTATTTAAATAAACATTACTTTGTTATACCTAAATAATCAACAATTTGTATTTCTGTTCAATATACTGTATACTTTATTTGAAATTGAAACTGCAGCTAAATTGAAGTTTTGATATAGCCTACACATTTTATTGAAGCGAATAAAATTGTACATAATATAAATGTTTGTTTATTTATTTGAACATTTTTACCTTCATGAAAAATAAATCAAAAGATAAAGAGTTAATTAACCAACTCATAATATTATCTTGTATATTTATATTTAAATTCTAATGGATTGGCATAACAATGGCTTTCAAAATTTTTATATGTAAAAAATATCTAGACTAAAATTTTGTATTTGATATTTATTTAAATAAACATTACTTTGTTATACCTAAATAATCAACAATTTGTATTTCTGTTCAATATACTGTATACTTTACTTGAAATTGAAACTGCAGCTAAATTGAAGTTTTGATATAGCCTACACATTTTATTGAAGCGAATAAAATTGTACATAATATAAATGTTTGTTTATTTATTTGAACATTTTTACCTTCATGAAAAATAAATCAAAAGATAAAGAGTTAATTAACCAACTCATAATATTATCTTGTATATTTATATTTAAATTCTAATGGATTGGCATAACAATGGCTTTCAAAATTTTGTTTTATTTCATGAGATGTCTGCAGCAACTTTTGATGATCATAATGAACTACTATTTCTATGTTTATTTTTTTCTAATATATCCATATATGCATTTCTATAATTGTTATCTAAATAAAAAAGAAAAGAAAGTTACATTCATATTACTTTTATAATCTTATCAAATTAAATCTTGGAAATATTATCCTATATTTATATACGTGTATATCAACTTTACATGTATACAGGAATATTTACATGAAAATGACTGACAATGAAGATATTTAATCTATTTTAATCTATTGATCATTTCTTAAATATGAATAACCTGTCAAAAACTTATTTTATGTTTCCTCGTCAACATCTTCAATCGAAAAATTTCCAAGTGACAAACTCAGTCTTCAAGTGAGCCGCCATATTCACTCACCACTCAGCACCAGCATTTCTATTTGGTGAGATTGATGCGACACCGATGAGCAGAAGTCAGATTTTGGAACTCTACCGATGGATTGCACCGGTGGATTTAGGAACTAACTTCTTTCACCGGTGAAGTCACCGATGAATTTAGGAATACATGGTGTTTATCCTCTTTTCCTTTTGCATTTGTATTTCTTTCAATTTCAAATATTCAATATGACATCTAAGAGGAAGAATGATGATAAAGCAGCAAAATGACGCAGAGTTTTGACATTATCTCAGAAAATTGAAATTTTAGATTATTATTATATATATAATATAGAGATTGTAACATTAAATATTTTTAAAGTATAAAGATACAGTATATAGATTCAACATATTCTGTTAAAAATATAATTAGATATAATAAAGGCATACTATATATCATAACATTATATATTCATTACTCGATAGTAATAAGAACTTCATGATATACAGTAAGAATAGAAGATATAATAAAGGCATACTATATATCATAACATTATATATTCATTACTCGATAGTAATAAGAACTTCATGTTATACAGTAAGAATAGAAAATTCGTGCATTGAAATATGATTTTTTTCATTTTTTTTTTTTTTTGAAGCACTTATTATATAGTAATAAGTTATTATTACTATATAATAAAAGTAAATAATAAGTTATTATTACTATATAACAATGAAATATATTATTAAATATCGATTTAAATATTCTATATTTTTTACTGATAATTCAATAAGTGTACTGTATTTGAATTTACATAATGTATCATATTTTAGTAACTTAAATAATAGTAAACTTAAATAGTAAACTTGTAAATGCTATTGCAACTTCATTTCTGTAATAATTATATAAAAATCCAAATCAACAAAATTATAAAAGCTTTTATTTACAAATAAATAATTTATAATTTTCATATTTTTAATGACAATTCATAATTATCATTAGCCTACTATATTATACTTGCATTGCATTTTAGGGCAATATCTAAATATGAAAATAAATCATTTTTTATGTAAAGTAAATTGCAATATCTGTTTTACTTTCTGTTTTGGTAAACTAAAAGAAATATAATTTCCTAGTTCTATAAAAAATATTGTAAAAATTCTCAAAATACTTTTATATTTATAACTTGAGGACAATATCAGAAGGCAGTATAAAGCCTATGGGATCCCGTAATAATTCTATGTTAATAGGATTACTATAGGATCCCATAGACTTAAATTAATACTGCCTTCCAATGCTGAGGTTAGATTATAGTAAAGAGAATATTAATTTCAGAAAAACTATAAATAGTGAAATAAGATGAATAGAAATTAATAAATTCCGTATAGATCTCACTAATCAAGGCCTACCTGTAATTGTCTATTTTCTATATATGTTTATTATAAGTGGTCAAGTGCATATTTCCAATTGCAAATATTATATACAGTAGTTTAAAACATTCAAAATATTTTTAAATAGATTTTTTTAATCTAAAAACATTTGAATTTTTCTTGAAAGTTTATTTCTTTTCAATGTATTAGTTACATCTATAAACAGATGAAACATATTGAAAATAAAAAAATATCTGCAAACTGGCAGTTTTTATATGATCACTTGTATATGTAAAATTCTGACCATAGATCCCTCAACTTACATAAATTTACCTTTATATTAAATATTTTCCATATTTTTTTAATTTTTTCAGACATATAGCATAAATGACTATTGTATTTAATAAGTTTAACATGTAATATTTTAATCAAAATCCATTGAACTAGGGGATTAACGCAATCCAAATAATCCTAATCTAGCCAAATTTCCCCCAGCGGTTTATTTTAGAATTAACTGCCAAATTAATAATTAATTTTTAAATTACACTACGGTGCCACCATCTGTTGGATTAATAATTAATAATTTAATTATTAATTCTAAATTTTAAAAATAATGTTGTTTATTACAAAAATAATATATTTTTAATAGCATATTTTAAATCATAAAATAACATAATTTCTGAAAATATAAAGAAAATTTTTCCGAATAGAATTTTTTCAAAATAGGCTATAGAATAATATTTTCGAATTTATCGGAATAAATAGCAAATTTCCTTTATTAACTGGATAATAATAATTCTTTGAAATCGCAATGATAACTGGAACAACAACTATTGATGGGCATAATTAAATAATATCAGTAATCAAATATTAATGATTAATAATTTCAATAATCGAATGATTGTTTAATATTTATACCACAGTACTGATATATCGATAGAATTTTGCCAAAATATAGTTCTTCATATTCAAGACACTCAAATGTGAGCAATATATGCAGATTCTGTTTTGACTAAATTTTGATAGGGAACAATCAAATATCATCTCGTAATCATTATTTTGTGAAATATTTGAGGTTAAGAGGGGATACTATATTCTATTTATCAATGGCAATCTTATTCCAACATATATGCGATTGTTTAATGATATAATGATAGATTCTATAAGAATAATCATGTTAAATATATTTTAAAGTTATGATCATAGAGGAAATATTTTATTTTTGGTAATGGAGTATGGCACGATATATGTTTAGTCGGAAATTATTTGGAAGAATGTTAGCTTTTCATCTGAAAAATCTCTAACCAAATATCGAACTGCATTCATTTTTCAGAAATCTCCCAGACTGAGTCTAGCGAATTTATCTCCTTTCTCTTAACGGTTCAAATTTATTATAGTTCTGCGTAGTCTATGACATGCTCCTAACTGACCCTATCAGATAACCATATTTTCCATTTGCAAATTCGTTAGAGAAAATCTTCAGGAATTGAAGTATGCATTAAAATTTACTAAAAAGATTAGATTAAAATATAAACGACTACAAAAATGGTTGGAAATCACTTATCCCTTTCCATTACTTTAAAGTATTTGATTTTATGCATCTTTTATTATTGAAAATTCAAAATAATAAATTTTGAAATTATTGAAAATGATCGATATCAAGTACAGTATGATAACTGAAAAAAGATATTTCACTTATTTGGGAATTCGAATTAATATTCATTCTTGAATGAACTATACAGGGTGAAGAAAAACTTCGTCGTAATATTTTGTGTGCTGATAGGGGACCTCGAAGCAAGTCGAAAATGTCTAATGAACATATAATCTAAATGGCACCGTTTTCGAGTTATAACCCTTTAAAGCTAGCCAATCACAATCGAGTACACAGTTTTACGACGCGTCGAGTTGCCAAGACGCGTCGCATTGCATCGCTTTTCTACTAACTTCCGGGTTAGTAAGATGGCGAGCAACTCAATGCGATACTTAGTGGCAACGGACGCGTCGTGACACTTTGTAAAGTAGATGGTGATTGGCTAGCTTTTAAAGGGTTATAACTCGAAAACGTGCCATTTAGACCATGTGTTCATTAAACATTTTCGACTTGTTTCGAGGTCCCCTATCAGCACACAAAATATTACGACGAAGTTTTTCTTCACCCTGTGTACAGGTACTGTACGTAAATGAGAAAATATAAATAATAGTGTACAGTCAACATAATTTTTTATATTTTCCATCATTGCAATTTTTTATCATCATCATCATCATTTGAATTAGGAAAATTCAAATGATGCAAATTTGGAAATTATACATCTTATTTGTGCAAAATTGTTTTTGATATGCTTAATTTTTGATAAGATTCTATATAAGTGATTATAAAATTAATTGGATTTTATTTATCAAATTAATATAGTAATGAAATTAAATAACTTACGTGCCACAACAAAGTTCTGCTGAAAAGAAATTACTTTTTGGTCTTTCTTTACCAATAGTTATAACATTAACAATATCTGGATAGATCTAAAAAATTAAAAGCTTTATTTTTATTTTGTTTAGTAAAAATAAATTTAATTAAATATAATAATATTTTTGTTTAATTTATATATTAAGAACATCTTTGACAGCCAAAGGTTAAAACAAATCTTTATGATAATTCTCTTTAAAAATAAATCTTTCTATCATCATAACTGAGGTTGTGGAAAAAAAAATTAAAAGAATTAAAAATTTTAAATTTTGCCAATCAAAATTTTGTTTTTGATTGGCATTTCTAAAAGAATTAAAAATGCCAATCAAAAACAATACATTATTTAAAAATTATATTTATAATTAGACAGTAGATATTCAAACAGAAATATATTATTATTCCATTTTTACATTGTTATATGTAAAAATGGATTATTATATTTCTATGAAACTCCAGTTTAATTCTGTTCTTTGTATTACATAAAAACATCATTTCACTCACAATATCTTCATATATATTTAATCATATAAATACACATCTATTTTTTTTTATCGAAGCATAATTCAAAATTTTGTTTTTTTTTAATAAAAAAATAATTCATATTTTCTATTTTATATGTATTTTTTCTTGGCTAACATTATATATAGATGAATCATTAATATTTTAATAGTTTTTATCTTGGTAAACGAAATATTGAAGTAAAAATGTCTGCACTGATCTTTTCAAAAACTGTTTCAAAAAATTATTCTATGAAAAAGAAGATTTTTCTATCTAACCAAATAATAATATTTTAAACATATAATTCAATTCTTTCAGAATATCTCAAAACTTAATTGATTTGCAACTATAAAAAAGTGTAGACTCGTTTTTTGATTTGAGGCTCCGATTAAAAGATATAACCCTTTAAAGCTAACCAATCACTATCGAGTACACAAAGCGTCACGACATATCGCATTGCCAAGACATATGCATCTTGGCAATGCGATACGTCGTGATGCTTTGTGTACTTGATAGTGATTGGTTAGCTTTAAAGGGTTATATCTTTTAATCGGAACCTCAAATCAAAAAACGAGTCTAGACTTTTTTATTCGGAATTTTATCCTCTATAAACTTGTAAATTTTGGCAACGACCTTTTGAAACACTCTGTATATATTATTCCCTGACTTATGTAAGAGTTAAGTTTTTGAAACTTTACAAATATTAAATTTTATGTAAGTTGAAAAAATAATTTTTTTTATAAAAATTCTGGATTAAAAACTCTTAGAGGGATAGATTACTACAATGATTATTCTGATGCTATGCTGTTCTATGACTGAAAGGGAAGCAACATTGCACAGAATGATATCATGGTACCAATAATATGGTACTTAAGATCAATAAATAATATATGAAAACAAATAAATCAAGTAATATGACGTTTCAATAGTGTAAACTAGCATTCTTGAGCTTGCAACCCACAATAACTGTAGATGGTATGCCCTATATCTGAAAAATATATAAAAAAATGTTATAGAAAATATTTTACATAAAGTCAAATTTGAATATTATGTAAGTCAAGAAGAGGCTTATATATTTAAAATTTAATCTGTTAGTGATTATAACCAGAGTGCATTTGTGATATATTTTGCAAATTCTAATCAAGGAAACAATTATTGTCATATACAATGCAAACAAAAATAATATAAAATTCAATGCCAACATGAATTGGAAAGAAAATTTTGGAGTACTAAAAAAGTTAATAGAATATCACTAAAAATATTTTGTGTTAACATTTGTAATTTAAATCTTAACCTAGTAATTCTATCTTCCTTCTTATTTTATTTGTTAAAAAAAAAAAAAATACAGGTAATTTCTTACTTACAATAATCTGATCTTACAATTGCCCTTAAATTATTCCGAATTTAACTATTTTCATAATATATTGGCTACTAAATACTTTTTTTGTTTTATTAAAAATGTAGTAAAGCAATCTCTTACCATCTTGAGGATCTGGGTTCAATTCCAGATAATTTTACACCTTGGAGCCAGATTCAATTCCAGATTATTTTATCACCTTGAAGAATCTGGGATTAAATCTAAATGATTTTACCATCTTGAAAATTCAATATTCTATTGTCTATTATTATTAAAATTATTACTATAATATTGTAGGTCATTTTTAACTTATTTAATTTTTTAATTTATGATGGAGTTATCATGATCCCCATCATAAATAGAGAACTATCTGTATTTAATATTTTTTCACATATTTTCAGGCTAAAATCCCTATAGTTCTTTCTGTAAAATCACATCTGTTCATAAGGCTGTCAGATGAGAAGGATTTGTATCAATCTTACATTATTGTATGAAAAACTCTATAATCCAGCAAAATAAATTTCATAAATTTACAAAGTGCCTAAAATGTTACAATGGTACAAATAAAACACTGACTATAAAACTTCATTTCATAGTATTATGTTCATTTTGATAATTTAAATATAAAATGATTCCTGTTATTTAATGCTGATTGCTTATGATTCTATTACTTTTGGATTGCTATAACACTTTAATTTGGGATAATAGCATTTGTATATGTATTTTACTAGTTATATTTTGAGGTATAAAAAATTTGGCAAAAATAAAGGTGATATATAAACAATTAAAACAGTATATTTTTTAAACATCTACACATTTATTATTAAAATACAGTGGATGATCAGTTAATGATCAAATCGGATAACGAACACTTTTTTGAAAGATTTTTGTGTCCTGTTAACAAACACATGTTCAGATAACGAACACTACTCAGAACAAACTGTGAGACCCGCAGACTGACCGAGTGACAGATCAGCCGGATGGCTGCGTGATAAAGCCTGTTAACAAACACATGTTCAGATAACGAACACTACTCAGAACAAACTGTGAGACCCGCGGACTGACTGAGTGACAGATCAGCCGGATGGCTGCGTGATAAAGCTGTGGCTTACCATTCTGGAGAATCCGAGGATCCCACACCTCCAATTTTTAGGAGGATCTGGGCCTGGACCACTGAAACCCATTCTTCAATCTTCCGTTTAACGCCATCATGGGTGTTAATCAGCCTGTGATGATGGCGGCTCTATAAGTGGCCGTCGTCACTTATATATTATCTGGCAGCGGCTCTATAAGTGGCCACCGCCAAATAAAAATATTCCATGAGGATATTTCAGCTTAACTATCCTAATGGAATGATAAGTTTAGGCCTTGCGTGTTCATGGACTTATGGGTAAGGATGGAAGAACAGTAGTTTTTCCCGATTAAAATGAACTCGAAGACAACGTAAAACAATTCAAAATTCAGATTTATTAAAGAAGGTAAGAGAAAGATTTTACAATTTTTTGGTCTCTGATGGCACCCATACCAGGTTGAAGTCAACAAGACTGAGGATCTCTACCACGACAATGCTATTAATCACTTCCGAAAAATCCTGAAAATCTCTACCACGACAATGCTATTAATCACTTCCAAAAAATCCTGAAGGGGAGAGAAAAGTTTTTACCACAACAATGCTATTAATCACTTCCGAAAAATCCTGAAGGAGAGAGAGAAGCAATCGATATTGGACAGATTCTTTATCAGAAAATAAACATAATAGATGAAAATGCATGACTATGTATGTATATATTATTTGTTATTACATATAAATAAATATAAATAAAAAATTATATAATTTCTTACTATGTCTTTTTGGGTCTCCGGAACGAATTAATCAAATTCCCATAAAATCCTATGGTAAATCAATGATCGGTTAACGAACAATTTGGATAACGAACATTTTCTTGGAACGGATTATGTTCGTTAACCGATCACCCACTGTAATTATAATATTCTTAATATTACATACATTTCAAATAGTATTTTGTTGATAGATAAAAATATTGATCACTCAAGATTTTTTTAAACATTTTGAAAATCTTTGTATATAATTGACCATTAAATTTATAATTTCATTAGATTCTTAAAATAAGGATAATATATTTTGCATAAGATTTTATCTAGCTCATCATTAAGCATTCTTGATAATTTATAAATATCACTAAACATTATAATTTTCTTATTTATTATTATATTTTTATTTTATGTAAGTAGTTCTCAACTGTTTTATGTTATTTTTAAAAGAATTTTTTTTTTTTAATGATACGGCGACCACCGAGATCTACACTCTTTCCCTACACGACGCTCTTCCGATCTTTAAAATTATTTTCTACATATTTAATCTTAAAATTATAAATGAAAAATTATCTCACCATCTGTGGCAGAATGATAATATTTGGCTCTGAAATTGCTAATTTTAAAGGAAGTACAGTTCTAGTAATTTCAATTTCCTGCTTGATAGATGATTCAATAAGAGATTCAATCATTTCTATTTCTCTTTCACTCAGGGCATTCTATAATAAATAAAAATCAAATTTTTTCTATTTTTTCTCTAAAATTTTATTTAAAGCATTCCTATCATTTTCAATTATTTTAAGTATGACTTGGAGATATCTGAGTACCAAGTAGTATGGTTAACTCAAAGCTAATATTTTTCAAACAGAAGGCACCAAACTTTTAATTCACTGATCAAAGCAAAGATGCCCTTCAAAATTTTGATTTTAATATCTTCTGAAGAAAGAACTTTTTACTGAAAGAAACAGACAGCATATTCAGAGATTTAATCCTTTGAAAAATGAAGGATGAAGTCAGAAGAATATAAGAAAACATGAGAAAAGAAGTAATGGATCCTGTCAGTAGTAGTGTGGCAAATCATAATGGAAAAGAGAATCACAGTTTAGTACATTCTTATGATGAGGATGAGATGGTAGATGAATTCTACTTCTCACTCATAGAGGGTCTGGAGAAGGAACCATAAAACAACCATTATTTAATGTAATTTAATATCTTTTTAATGGATTGGAAAATCTTTCTCCTTCCATTTATTATAATTCTATTTCATTCAAATATTTGATTGTGTTTTATAGTTTACTACAAAAACTAAGTCAAAATGTATAAAAGTACAGATTGCACTTCATTTACAATCATTCAATTTATAATATTCTGATCTTATGATGGCCCTTATGATATTCCAAACTTGGTTTTTTTAGCATATTGGTTAGAAATGCATTTTGTTTTATTAAAAATATAGTAAAGCAATTGTTTACCACCTTGGGGATCTGGGTTCAATTCTACATGATTTTATAACCTTGAGTATCTAGGATCAAATCTGGATGATTTTACCATCTTAAAGGATTTAATATTCTATTGTCTATTATTACTACTAAAATTATTACCATTATGGGTCATTTTCAATTTATGATATTTTTGACTTACGATATAATTATATATAATTATGATTACAAACCTTTACTTAATAATATGGAAATTAATCAAAAGTTTCAATTTTTATTTTTTCATTGATCTCAAAAAAATTTCCAACATAACAGTGAACTTGAAAAACTGTCAAAATATTGACATATTGTACTTTTTATTAAATAACATCAAAAAGTAAATAAGTTAAAATAAATAAAATTTT